>JAADVW010000113.1:0-63401 GCA_023335875.1 Elongisporangium prolatum | reverse complement strand
GCATTTGGAGCAGCGAGCGGAAGTAATTCGATAGCAATCAAGGAGCCAAACGATGGGACCATTGTAAGCGCACATACGCTGACCATTTGTCTCAATGATGTCAACCGCACATACAACTCGAAGGGGATGTCATTGTCTTGGTCACGATCACCTGACATCGCAAAAGTGGATGTTTCTGGCTCATGTTCATTCTGTGTAATCTATATTTGGGGCAAAGCGACGTCACGCTGTGTGGTCCACTATTCAAACTCCAAGAGTGTAGCTATGTAGCTATTATTTGGCTCTGTTGGATCGTGTGGTTTGAGGACTTACAATTTAAATCCATGTGAAATCACATGTGAGCTTTTGTTTATGAATGTTCGTTTGCAACGCATCTTGGACGTACCGTCGTGCACCAGAGTTAAATATAGACCCAAATTATGAATGTGCCGTGTAGGACATGGCCTCTTTTCTCCAGCGTAAACGCAAGTATGTGTAGTGCCGACAGGTTAAAGCATCGCCAGAGAAACCAACTTACAGCCAGTTACGATACACATTGTACTTGGCGTTCAGAAGGTGGAATAGAATGACGTAATAGATCAAATAGAAAATAGTTATCATGCTCGCGACAAAAGGACTTCTAGGCAGTACAAGAATAAATGACGTCGGGAATCTACACCAATTGTACGACTTCCTGCAACAGCAACGGCCATAATCGAGCCGTTCTGTTTGGTATTGTCTGAAATGACGGAGTGATCTTTCTTTTTCAGAATTGGACGCTTGATGTGACGCCAATTATCGTCTTCTTGAACTTGCTATTCTCATTTCGTAGCTGCTAAACTGATAAATACACCACACATGAATCGTACTCAGCACTAAGTCAACAATACCTAGTGTCAGTACGGACAGCCACGAAGTAGCAGCTTGCATACATTTGAATACGAACAGCGCTTTAAATGTATTCTACCGTGGCATTGACAAGCATCTTGGAGGTGTCGGTACGTCCCGATAGACGACGCATGATCCGCTTTATGATGAATTTTATCACCGGGATGACGAATGTGAATAGTGCTTGTATTTCTCATCAGCGATGCAAACAATGTCCGGTTTATCGATTCTTCATATCTGGAATTCGCACAGTGTTGTCTAGGCCACAGACAGTGAGAATTGAGCCCCAAAAGAAGCATTTGAATAATAGAAAGCTGATAAAGTCTGTAAACGGGATGGGAAAACTCCAAATGCTGGCTATCAGCAGAAGCACGAACACTACTCCAGCACTTGCGCCACAAACAACGACCACTTGATCGCGGAACGTAAATAAAAGACTGGGAATCACGGTCTGCACTTGGATTAAACACCAACAGTCAATGATAACATATTGATCAGGATGCGAACCCGATAATCCAGTTTGCTGTCCACTCAGCGCTCGGAGCAGCCATAGGCAGCAATTCAAGCAAAACAAAGGAACCAAATGAAGGAACCATTGTGAAAGCACAAAATGCAGACCATTCGTCTGCATGGCGTCAAGTGCACATACGTCTCGAACGATTGCTGCCAGTCTCCAGTCTCCTGATGGGTGTTGCTAGCCATCGTGTTGGTCCCGTTATGTTTCGCCAAAACGCGGCTATACATGAATATATCGACGGATTTTCTTCAAAATAGGTTTAAAGGGGTCGCAATTGTTAGCTGCCAAATTTATTGCGAAGGCTGCTGGAGATGGAGACTCCCAAAGAAAGACCTCAGAAAGAATACAAGTTCAGTGTCGGAAGAGAAAATGCGCCTTCCATTTCCATAATCACTCACATTCACCACTTCATCAACATCCCGCTTACGTCCACAACACGACAAGCCCGTTCTTGTCACAGGATGCCACGCCTTGGCCATCAGGTCGCCACAGACAGCTCGCAATTGCGCCTTGATGGCCACCACGCAACTCCTTTTCCAACTTGCCCGTGATCGTGTTCCAGATGAACATGGCTCCAGAGGTGCTGCCGGCCGCAGCATACACGCCATCAGGGCTGAGCGTGGCTTTGCACCAGTCAAAACCGCACTGGTAGCCAGCATGCTTGAGCGTCTGCACGGTGGTGAACATGCGAGGGTCGATCACCTGAAGCGTGTGGTCGCGCGAGTTGGTCAGCAGAGAATTGCCAGACCGCGCAAAGCTGACAGACGTGACTTGGCCCTGATGCAGTTCCTTCATCTCGCGGACCGGCATCTTGGTGCGCGTGTCCCAGAACCGGACGACTCCGTCGTGGTGGGCGCTGGCAAACAGACCGCCCACAGTCATGGCGATATCGTTGCAACTGGAGCGGCAGTTGATGGTCTGTCTGCTGGTGCCGCGAGAGACGTCCCATACGCGCATGCAACGGTCCGAAGAGCCTGTGATGACTTCGTTGGGCGACGTGAGCGAGAACTCTCCAGCCAATACTTTGCCTGAGTGGCCCATGAGCGTTTGAAACACACGACCGGTGCCCACGCGCCATACGAAACACTTGCGGTCGCAGCCGGTGCCCAGCACCAGCTCTCCGTCTTCCGACACGCGCACGCAGAGCAGTGGGTGCGCCGTGCCCACGCCGCGATATTCGCCCATGGCACGACAGGACGACGTCTCCCAGGCCCGAACAGTGCCGTCGCTACTGCCGCTGAACAGGATCTTGGCCGACGCGTTGAAGCAGACCGAATTTACTTCAGTCGCGTGCGCTCGGATCGCGTGCTCCACCGTGCTCACGAGCTTGGATGAAGCAGTGGCGCACGAGTCGATGAACAATCGACTGACGCTCTCGGCCATCTCCTGACTGGCCATGGAGCTGCCTGACGGAGCAGCAGGACCAGAGAGCATGCCTGGCTTAGGCACGAAGTCGCCGGCTTCGTGGGCGGCGAGCCACTCCTGCATCATGGCGCTTTTCTCCAGCAGCTTCTCCTCGAGCTGGTGAATCCGCTGGCGCAGACTCGTGCTCTCGCTCTCGCTCGTCTCGATCAACTCGCGATGGCGCACTAGCTCATCACGCACCAGTCGCAACGCGTTGTCCAGCTCCTTGATGGCCTGGTCCTTCTCTTGGCTCAAGATCATTTCCTCCTCCAGCTTCTTGGTGGAGAGCTCGAGCTGCTTCTCCCACTGCGCACGCGCCTGCATCAGCTCCTTGCTCTCCTGCACGAGCTTGAGCTGGTTGCCGGCGTAGGCCGCCAGCTGCGCGTTCTTGACTCTGAGCTCCTGCTCCAGCTTCTGGATCGTGAACAGGTGCGTCGAAGTGACTGACGAGCTTGAGTCCATGGAAGCATCCAAGCGCAAGCTGCTGGTCATGGACGACGTCGCATTCTGCACTCGGAAGAGTAGCTCCTGGTGCGACTGGATGAGTTCAGAGAACGCGTCCACCTCGCGCCGGTTGCGTTCATCCAGAAGCCGCGGAGCCTCATGGAGGAACCAGTTGCCTTCTCCTGCCTTCATCATCATCGTCTTCGGATGATTCTGATTCCACGTGCGAACTTAATGCAAAAAAAGGGGTAATTTACATGTGTGAAACATTACTGATAATCCGGTAAACTACATTCTACAGTACAGTATACAGTGCCATGGTTGACGTGCTACCGTGAGGACGGCATTTTCATCTACAAGAGCTATTTATGACTCCTGCATCGTTGGTCAGCTATATTTCAGGCTCTTGACACTCTTTCAGCATTGTGGCGATGTCTGTTGCACCTGCTGCAGTCGATCGGTCGGCCAGTGTCCTATCGCGGTCGAGGCTGAAGGAGTTTGAAGCATATGCACATACGACCTCAGGCCCACGAGCGATCGCAGTCTGCCTGGTGACCATGGCTCCGTCATTTGGCGTTGCCATGCTGATTGAGCTTCTCCCTATGGCTTCGCCAAGCGATGGATGGGAAGCCAACTGGGCATTCTGGGTGCGAACGTTCGTGTCGTCCTTCTCGCTCACCTTCGGCGTGACCATGCAGATCAGAAGGGTTGCAAGCAAAGCATGGCTCTCAATCATGAAGGTCGCGTTGATCAGTCTCGGCGCCTGCGTCGGCTACTTGGCCTCTGTCATCCTGATCGCTCACTTCTGGATCTTCCCAATCCCGTTTATGGTGGTGGTGGGCAATATACCGTGGGAACTATTATTCATGGCCTCCTGCGTGCTCGTTGTAGGCCGAAACATCATCAAGATAACGCCAGGACTCAAGCCACAACTAGAGTTAATGCAGAAGCTGGTGTCCGTCCAGAGCGTGCTTATGGTCCTCTACCCAGCGTACAATGCCGTCTTCATCTCGCTCGAGGGGGTCGCTCAAGTGCTGTTCGTGGCCGTTCTTCCGCTCGTCAAGTTCCTCATGAAGCGTTTGATGTCTCGTATACCGAATCATACGCAGACTTCGCTGCTGATAGCGAAAACGACGGTAGATACGTTTGAAACACTGTATCTATTCAAATGTATGCAGGCTGCAGGGTCCGTTCAATCCGCAGTGATGCTCATTCTTGTGGATCTCGTGGAGAACGTGTACCATCTGCGGAAATTCCAGCGAATGATCCGCAGTTTCACGATCACTGAAGGCAGCAAAGCTGACGTTGAGACCTTGCTGCATCGCCTAACGCTACGCCTTGGCTCAAATATCCGTATTTCTTCAGAGAAAGTGGTAACGCATCAGCAACCGCACGAGATGAGAGGCAATTTGGTGCCAGTCCAACTGATTAAAAAAGGTTCCAAGATTCTAAATCGACAGGATGAACAGAGATTGGATCACTTCATAATAGAGTGTGAAGAAGTGCTGCTGATTGAGTATCTCGAGTGTGCGGTGCCCTTCTTCTATGCGCTCTACTATGTGGCTTTGTATCATCTTCCGAATGCGAAATATTATCCAGAGATGCAAGGACTATCACCGAAAAGAGTGGCCTCGACAATCACCAATATATCAGTTTATGCGATTCTAGAAGCTGGCTCGTTCATTTACATGCACATGGCTCTTCGGTAGCAGTTCAACTTGTCTGCTCTCCACCTTCTTGCGTTCACACTGGAAAAGCGGAGCGCCATACTGCAGGGCGTCTTTGTAACGTGGGTTCTTATCGTTTTGTTCCTGACCCTTGAGCATAATGGTGTGATCTTGGTTCTTGTACAATTAACCGTTTTATATTCCTCACTCTTGGATCTCTTTCTGCATAGGTGTCGATATCTCGTTCCGCTTTCAATGGGTGTAGTTTCCTGTCAGGCGCTGCATTTATTGTAGCCAAATCGAAATCTCGAGACGAAAAAGGTTGCTTTGGTCCAATAAATGCACTGACACCAAGTACGACGCGAGATACAGCCCCGACTTACACTAAGACAAGTGGTAGGGTGACCTAGTTTACCATAAGATAGGTCGACTTACGGTGGTTTCGTTTGCCAATTGCTTGTATTCTCGTGATACAAACACAAACGTACGTCTGCAGTGCAGATTTGCATCATGCTTTTAATCGTTGATCATTCATGAGCTCGTAAGAGGTGCCATTGAATCGACGAAATGCGATGGGTACCTAAACATTGCATTGTCGAGATACATGCGTGAACTTGCCTGTATAAAGGCGATTTTCATGTGTTTTGCGGTCGTTTAATCTGGATATGAGCCTCGTTTACGATGAAAAGCTGGTATTATAATCATCGTGTTTATACAAGCTCTAGAGTTCTTTTTGTCACAATCGTGATCGTAACGATTTGCGTATTTCCGATCTGTTTACTGAGCTTCTAAGTGGAATGTGTTCTTGACGTTCTCTGTTTCCGAGCCAAGTGTGAAGAACTGAACACTGCAGCTGCAGAGCTACAACATTCATTCCTTTATATCCGTTTAGGAAGGGGTTGACCATCACTCTAACGTTTGAGTGCGCGCGTTGAGTTGCAGTTGCCAAGATGCCGCGGACGAAGAAGACGACCAAGACGCCGGCGAGCAAGACACTGCAAGAGGCCAAAGGACTCACGCAGCTGCAGTCACTCAATGTGGTCCGCAACATGTAAGTATTCAAGGTTCACTGGGCTAAGCGAGACAATCTGTGGGGGGCCGGCGCTGAATCTTGCGTGTTCTGATAGGATCCGTGTGTCAGTGTCCGAGATCTGCTATCTGCGAAGTAAACACGTTCATTTCACATGACTTTGCCTATGTCGCTTGCTCTTCTTGCTGCGAACTGTGCGACTGCACTGACGTGAAGATCGGAACTCAGAGTGTATCGTTTGTTTAGATCTATTCCCTGAATCGTTTTTCAAGGAGCGGGTATGCGATGCTGAGCACTATGGTGAATATGGCAGAGCACATCCTTGAACCATTGAAATCCTTAGGTATACGCAGATATGCGTGTCAAGTGTTTGGCACCAAAGCAAGAGGACCCTAGCAGTGACTCAGACGACGCGCTTCTGATCACTCAATGGCTCGAAGAAGGGGGTACGCATTGGGGCATTGGGTACTTCACTACTGAATATTCTAACGCGCATCCAGTCTTTGATGCGCTCGAGAGGAAATATCTCGAGTCAGCGATGTTTTGCATCTACTCTGTTACGTCAAAAAAGGAGCCGCAAAAACTACTAGAAAGGTATGTGAAAAAAATACCCTCCAAGAGACTACGTCTAGAATTCACAAACCATGGTATTTGGTGCAAGTTACACGTACAAGATCCAGTATGACACAAATGGTTCCTCGGCTTTATCAACAAGCTTTACAGGAGTCAAGACACTCGATTGCAGCCCTGAACATGTGAAAGTGCAGGCAATTCAGATGATCAGGTCGCTCGTAAGCATTACGAACAATCTGGACCCCCTTCCATCTAATCGCCTTATCACCATGAAGATACTTTTCAACGGTAAGATAAGCGAGCGGCTTCGGGATGAAATGAATCGTATCTGATTCCAGTTTGAGCTAGTTTCGTGCCCAGCTGGATGGCAACCCAAATATTTTAGGAAGACGTCGGCAGAGCTTGAAAATCCGATTCAAGGACCTTCTTTGCAAATTGATGTGGTAAGAGTTTGCTAACCTGAATGCATGATCCTATTTTTTCATGGATCAACATAAAACTTCCAGGGACGACTTGCCACTTCACATCATATTGTGACTATGGAATTGCAAGCTGTTGAAGATAACCTTGAAGGCGTCTCTGAGCATGGATCCCAACCTGCGATATCAGAAAAAGATGCCCAAAGTTTTCACGGCGATGATATTGATTATTTCTCTGATACGACGGTCATGAGCCAGCAAAAGCTTGGGTGCACACCGCTCGATACTCAGCGTGAAACCCAGTTGTCACAAACCGATGGGAGCGAAACAGAGTCCGAATATTTTCGTAAAATGCAGTCAGCAAGAAAGCCAAGTCAGAAGTCAAGTCCAACACATGATGCGTTTTTGTCGTTCATCACTCAGTCAGACCAAGTTGATGAGTTAAGGTACGTCGAATAGAGTCTGTTTGTCCTGGGCACTAGTACTAACATCGGCTTTCGTAGCATCAAGCAAAAATTTCCGAGTATGGCTGCTCTAACTATTTCCAATTGGCTTCAAGAGGTGCAATGTATTAGCTCTTAAAAACACTGGAATGGTTTAACTTGATTGTACTTTTTTAGCTGACTAATGAAGGAGCAATTGAGAAAGTTACTGAGAATTCCTCCAGTTACAATGTCATCGCACACAGAAGAGACCTATTTTTTGGTAGTTCACGGGCAATCCGTCCGTTAAGTTGTGTTGGCTGATGATAGAATTGTGGCTACTTGTAGGAGCAATCAACGTGACTCATGGAAGGCTGAAGCGGTACATCACAGCGCAATCATTATCGAACTCAATACAAGTCAACATAATGCTGGCACGATCGATTTTGATTCGAATGGAGCAAGAAAAGCTTGTGGAGCGTGGTTCGCAAAGTTCTTTTCTGGGCTACAAAGTCATATTCGCAGGTAATCGTGAGAGCTTTCTTTGTCGTCTTGGGCACGGATCTCACGCTTCACATTTGTTCAGACTCAAATCGAGCACTGATTCGAAAAGCCGTTCAATATTGTAAGTGCGCTTCATGGTCAGTTCTACCCTTTATGTTTTTCATCATTTTGTGACTCATTGTCGTGTAGGTTCCAAGGCAAAACTACCGCTAGTTAGAGTTGGTACTAGCGCAAAACTTACTCCAGCACCAATCGAAGATCAGAATACGAAACTTTCACTAGGGAAGCGCGATGCGAGTTATGTCGGCGAAGAAGCAGTCGCGATGTCGCAAAGTTCAGCACATGTCCCCATCGTCCAAATACGCAAGGCGCTGAAGCGGCGCAAGCTCTCGCTCAAACGCGTCCCTAGCGTTGGGCCACGTACTTGTGCTTGAAGAGTAGGGTCCTCTAAACGAGTCAATCCAGTGAATGCGTTCAATACACCTGCGAGTGTTTTAAACGATCTCGCTATTTTCGATACCATTTTGCCACGTAGAAGACGCGAAGCGAAGCACTGCCATGGCCGTCCGCTTCTGGTTCTACGCCAGCACGAGTCTGCTCGCGTGCGCGGGTCTACTATGGTACACCTACGTCACGCGCCAGCAGTTCTACCCCGCGGTTATTTATTTGGTCACTTCGAAGATCAGCGTGCTGATCCTCGGCAATGGCGGGCTTGTGCTCACGATTCTCCTTGGTCGGATGGTCAAGTCAATATTTCTCGGTACATTGCGTGACGCCGAAGTGGAGGTGCGAGCCCATATTATGTGAAACTATTGGTTCTGTATATGTGTTGAGGTGACTAATCGTGTTGTGCTGCTGACGTTGTAGCTTCTTCATGAGAATGTTCGCTATGCTGTTACGGAGACCTGCCTTGCGCTCACCATCTTCCGCGAAGAGATCAATTTCCACGTTGTGGCATTGTTCACGTCGCTGGTTTTCCTCAAGATCTTCCATTGGCTCTCGCAGTTGCGCATTGAGTTTGTATGTGGCTCGTCCCCCGCAAGATTTGAAGAATCCATTGCCTGATGCTCATGTGTTTATTTGACAGATTGAACAGACCGAGCTTGTCACGCGGGTGACGCACTTGCGCTTGGTCGGTCTGATGACCATGCTCGCTGCCGTCGATCTCACGTTCGTGGTGATTTGTGCCATGAAAGTCATGGATCTCGGACCGTCCGTTTTTATTCTTTTCGGCTTTGAGGTACTTCTTTGAATGATTGTACTTGAGCTTGACTGTACTACCATTGCTGATATTGCCTCGCTATTTTGCAGTTTCTCATTCTGTTGATTACGCTGATCGCAACTTTCTTGCGCTACGTACTGTTTGTTATCGACTCACGCATGGACGGCAACTGGAACAACAAATTTACATATCTGTTCTACCTTGAGTTGATTTCGGAGATCCTGAAATTGATCACATATCTGGTAAGATTGCTATTTTGGTTTGGAATTTCGTCGTGTGTTAGTTGAATGACAAGATTTTGTAGGTGTTCTTCATGATTATTCTGACGTACTATGGAATGCCGCTCCATATCATCCGTGATCTGTGGGTGTCAATCAAGAATTTGCAGCGACGCATTGCATCTTACTTTCGCTACCGAAAAATTACGGCCAACCTGAACGAGCGATTCCCAAGTCCGACTGAGCAAGAACTCCAGGAGACGGATCGTACTTGCATCATTTGCCGAGAAGAAATGACACCAACGTCATGCAAGAAGCTACCCTGTTCTCACATTTTCCACGTCGACTGCTTGAAGATGTGGGTTCAGCGCCAACAGGTACACATCATAATGATATGTTACTCTATATTTGTATGACACTAACTGCGCGCTTGATGATAGACTTGCCCGACATGTCGATCTACAATTCCGACCGGCCCTCGACCTCCAGTGGTCCCAGAAGCTGCACCAGAGGCTGCTCCGGCTGCGGCAGCACCAGTGGCAGCTCCTGCACCGCAGCAAGCTGCCGTTCCTCCGTTTAATTTTGGTGGCCTCGGAGTTCCTGCAGCAAACCCAGCAGTGACTGCTCCGGCAAACTTGCCGGGAGTATCGACTCAAGCACAGCAAGCTACTGCAGCGATACATCATGGTGGTGTAACTCCGGGTGCCGCTCCTCATGCTCCTTTGCAGCCATTTGGACAAGGGTATCCGCATCCGTTACCTTACATGTCGCCTTTTATGTATGGTGGATTGCCGTACGGTTATGGAATGCATGCGGCGTACGGTATGGCCCACCCAGGTTTCGGTATGCCTTTCGCCCACGGAGCTCAGCAACTGCATCCTGGGCAGCCACACGCCTTGACAGACCCAGACAGTATCCAGCGACAGATCGATCAGCTGCATGCGCAGCTTGCAGTATTGCAAGCTACGAGTGCGACTCTCGGATCGTTTCCAACTCACACCATCCCGGGCGCTTCGACGATGCAGATGCCTTTGCCTGCCGGAATGGCACAAGCGCCTTCATCTGCTCATGTACCTCCGCCGTCCCAACCAGCAGTCGTGCCTCCAGATGATGCTGACGATCTCGAAGACAAGATGCCTGCACCTCGAGGCGAGTCCCAACACGCTACTTCAGAATTATATACGCCTACTTCAGCATCGTTGGCACCTGTCGAGTCGACTATCCCACCAGCTGAGCTAACTGAAGCTGAACGACGACGTGCCGAACTTCGCCAGCGATACAATCGCATTTACGCACCGTCAACCAGCAACGAGGAAGAGAAGAACGATCAGAGCGAATAGATCAAGAGAATCACGAAATATAGCCTTGGCCTTTATTGGCTTTCATCATGAGCGCGAGTCTACTTTTGCAGTGCAAATACCCCTCAGCATAGATTATGGTATCAACATTGTACAGATTCGATAGTTTGCTTCTGTTAGAGCTAATAACTGTTGTATCATAGGGGATCGTACGTGTGCACATGCAGAGATATACATTTAGTTGAATGAATGGCGCTCAGTATGAGTAGGAGAGATGATTGGTTTTAGTCATCAAATCAAATGATCAACAAAATCAGTTCCTCATCGCGCACAAAAGGGGGAAATGCAGATAGATAATTGAGATGTCGAAATGCTGATTCTTCAAATGGCGTTTCCATGAAGCACGGTTGACCTTTCAAAGTGCCCAGCGCTTCTAGTCACTCCCAGGAACTTCGCGTCAGGCTGATGGACCCAACATTCACTGGGGGACCTGCTATTTGCCACCATATAATGGAAGACCCAATGTAGCACCGAGACAATAGCTACTTGAGTGGCAAATGGGGCGTTGAAATACAAGCATACATGCAGATGTGGATTGCCAATAGCTGATCGTGATGCTGGTACCGGTGGTTGATGCTGTGGTGCTGCTGGATCAAATGGCGAGTGAGCGCTGTCATCATCGCCCCGCTCTGTTGCAAAAACGACTGGTTCGCGGTCACTCGCATTTGATTGGCTGAAAAGTCCACAAGAGAATAACCTTACAATTCAAAATTCAATGAACCCCCAAAACCATTCACCCGTCATAAATACCGGTACGAACCGCCTTTACTGACTCGAATCTCCACTTAATTCACCGCAATGGCTTCTTGCCTCGTTTGGCTCTGAGTGGCATCTGCTGGTCGCGGAAGAACCGGATGAAGGCTGTGGTTCCCTCGAACTCGCTCTGCAGCGCTTCAAAGGCGTCTGCGAAGCCTGCAAAGTCGCCCACACCACTGTTAGCTATGGCGTGCAACAGCCGCGCGATCTGCACCTGCACGCGGCGCGCGCACACGAACTCGGACGCGCGTGCAGCAAAGTCGAGCAGCTCCACGAGCGACGTGCGGTTGCGCGCATCCATAGCGCTCTGAAGACTCAGCAGCATCTGGGACTCGACCAGGTCCACGTATCCGTCCAGCATGTCGCCCATGGCTGTGCGGTTCTGAAGATACAGCTCCAGCGCCGCCTTGGTGTCCACTGGCGGCAGCAGATCCATCTCCTGGTCGTTCGGAAACAAGCGTCGCGTGTGCACCGGATCGGCCGCATCCAGATCGATTGGGCGGCCGTAGACGTCAAAGCCGTCAGGAGGGAACTCGATCGGGCACGTGCGCAGCTCAATGCTCGGGTCTGGACATTCAGGCTCGCCAAACAGCTCAATGTGCTTCTTCATATGGTGAGTAGTGATCTGGACAGGCGTCTGAACTGCGGGTGCCGTGAGTTGCAACTGCTCACGTAGTCGGTGGAAATGACCGCCAATGCCGGAGTTGTCTGCGTACGCATCCTGCAGATGCGACTGCGCAAGAAGCCCAACGTGCTTGAATCGGTCTCGAAAATGTGTGGCTACAGGCGAGAGCCCCACGCGCGCCTGCTCCTCCGCAGCGACGGCATCCAGCGCTTCTTTCTGCTTGAATTGGATGATCTCCATCATCTTGGCGTCCTGCTGTGCAAACAACTCGAAGATCCGGTCCCGTTCGCGCTCTCGCTGCTGCTTGAGCTGCTGCTGTGAGCTCGAGACACTCTTGTGAACCGTGGACGAGTCTGGTTCCTCCAATGCGTCATCTGCGTCTGCTCCTGAGCTCTCCGGTGAGGTAGCATCATTCAAAATCGGATTTGAGTCAATATCCATTGTTCCTCGCTTCCCACCGCTGCTCTTGGGCATGCTGCGTTGGCTCAGCTGGCGACCCGTGGCCGCGGCTTCTGCAGCCGCGCACTCGCCGTCGACTGCAGCCATCACGCGATGGAACTGGCAGCAGAGATTGAATCCGATCGTGGCCGACCGACAGAGCGTGCACACGTCCTCCAGCTCCGCAGCGTCAGCTGTAAACGGCGTGTTGCTTGGTATGACCGCTACTTCTCTTCGATGCTCGGCCTCGCGGGTGCTCTTCTGTGTCGATGGCTTCGGACTTTGCGTTGCATTCTTGCCCCTTGCGCTTTGCTGTTGGATGAGCTCTGTGCTCGTCTTGTCTCGCAGTACAAACGGCTCGTTGAGAGCCTCAGCTCGTACTGCAAAGTGCAGCTCCAGTCTGTCCAACCGTCGCTCCTGTCGCTCCCGGTATTTGTCATTGCATTGGCAAGTGGACAACGCGACCTGCCGCCTGAGCTGCTTGGTGAATCCGCTGCCTCCGCTCAAATCGGGTCCGTAGCTGATCCCGTGGCCTGCTCGCATCTTTTTCGATTGCTTGAGCTGCGTTTTCGCTCTCAGCAAGAGCCTTTCCATCTGCTGCTGCGCCAGCGACAGCCCCGAACTGCCGTTGTTACTGTCCAGCAGTCGAATGCGCCACGCCGCTCGGCGTTCGATGACGTACTCACCCTTCTTGGTATCCTTGAGCGTCGAAGACGGCGGGAGCTGCCGCAGGACAGCCACGCCAGCATCGGAATCCGCGCCCAAGTAGAACCAGTCCTGCTCCAAGTAGACCTCGTCGTTGTTGTACACGAACGTCTGCTCCATCAGCAGCAGCAGTTAGTACGAAGCGAAGACCACCCAAGCCGCGTCTCTGAGGTTCGTACATCACCCTGTTTGCGCTCGGAAAGCAGTGCTGATCGGACGATCCACTTGCCCAGCATCTTGGACGACTTATTGCGCACACGTGCCTGGATCTCTTCGACCTGCGTGTCGCCATCGTCTCGACTCTGCAAAAATCAAGCAAGCGAACGCGTCAGTGGCTCTGGACGGTGAACGACGGCGAGAGAAACACGTTGCCTTGGGCAAGTACGCCTTGATCGGGACCGGCTGGCCCACGACGAGCGGTGTGTGCGCTGCATTGCGGATCTGGTCTTCGCTGGAGAGCGCTAATGCCTTGAGCTGTGGGGCCTCGCGCACTTTGGCACCCAGAACGCCTCCTTGCTCCCACGTTGTCTCTCCAGGACCGATACTGAGCTGCAGCCACACGGCGTCTCCATAGCGGATGGTGTTGGCGCTACGTACGTCTGTGAGATCAATGAGCGTGAAGATCGCGCGGTCGCGACAGCCCTTGATCTGTGGGCCTTGGAGACTCTCGAGCGACTGCACGCGCACGTGTCCGTCGGGGCTGCCGACCATCATGATGTGGCCATTGAACAGCTCAAGCGCCACGCTGCAGCCGTAATAAAGCTTCGAGGGCTGCGAATTGAAATCGTTACGCAGTTTGTCGGCATCTGACACAGTTGGCACTACTGCTATCGCCAAAGTGGAGACTTGCGGAGCCATCGTTGCGCTGGGATTGCCGCTCGTTGGCGTGAGAAGAGGCATAGACGCTGATGTGCCCAGCGCTTGGATCCGTTTGATCACCTCCTGGCCGTTGACTACGACACGAGCGCGTTTGGCTTGGGCACCAAACTTGGTCTTTGGGCTCTTGACGGGGTGATCAATGGGTGCTACTACGCCACCACCGAGAACTGGCAGCTCTGCAAGGCTTTGGATGTGTTTATGCTTGCTTTGCTCTGACGTCCGTCGCTCAGCAGTAGATCGAGCAGTCTCTTCGTAATCTCCTTCATCGATCAGAGAATCTAGAGACGTCTTTCGAAGGCCAGTCTTGGGCGTCGTGCGGTCTTGAACCCCTTCTCTGCTCATGTATCCACACAACTGAATTGGAAATCTTAAGGCCAAGCACAGATCTCCCACGTACATGTATCGCCACACGTTGGAAGTCCGTCCAAACGCACGTGGGTGGTGGGCAGTCGACGCCGCTGCTGCCATGGCTTGTGCTCTGTCTCGTCAAGAGCTGGAACGCAAAAGCGCTCAGTACTTTGACATTTCAAAGCTAAAAACAGACCGCAATCGACTCATTTCAATAACAAGAGAGCGGGGACTGGCTTGTGAGAATGAGATGCCGTGGTTTCAGTTGGATGCAAGCGCTCTTGTACGATCCAAGCCATTCAGTGGGAAACCGTCAACGTCGCTTGGATAGCGGAGATTTAAGGGACCATTCAAGACTCACCATGGCACAGCTTGAGTCGCTTCGAGAGACTATCAGGTAGGCTATCTTGCTGTCACTTTACGGCGCTTGAACGCTCTTGACTTGATGCAATTGGTACTCCAGGGCTCTTGCAACGCAGCACCAGCCGCAATGGGACTCGGACTGGAAAGTAAGGAGTACCTTTGCAGCGTATTTAGAGCACTGGGACTGACGTGGCTATCGCTTGTAGTCCTTACTAGCCGAGCCTGACACGACTCACCGAGGGCTTGTGATCCCGGAGTCGTTTGTTGGAACATTGGAGAAGAACCGCGTGCGTCTGCGTCTCGTCGACACTCGGGCCTTAGCGTCTCACTTCAGCGCTCGTGATGGACGCGTCTCCGTACCCAAATTCCTGCAGTGGGTGCAAATCGATCCTCCTGAGGATCACGTCGACCCGGAACTGGTGTTTGCGCAGCTGCCGCAGCCATTTCGGCGCATCGCCAAGGTCCTGGAGCAGGATATTCTGGACGCGTCGTGGGAGATCATCAAAACCTCGAGCACTCGATACAAGGCCGAACTCAGCGCGGCAGCTGCGTTGTCTGTGCGCTCTGCTCGATCCATCGCGTTGCACGTTGGAAACGAAGCCCTTGAAGCTGATGACTACGAGGACGCAAGAAAGCGTTGTTGCAAGAGCTTCGGCTGGATCCAACTCAAGAGTTCCTCTCAGCAGGAGTCGCCGAGTTTGGCGGAGGTGGTTGGAATGACGACACACGCATCGCTGCCACTGCTTCTGGCTGGACTTGAATCCCTCTCTGGTGGCAGCGTTTCATTCCAGTTGATCAATACAGCGCTGAAGCGGACCATGGACCAAGTTTTTATTGGTCAGGCACCTGGAAGTTTGGGATCAACTTCAGAACCAGCGACTACGACGACCGTCTACCGGATCACAAGCATGACGCCCATTCAAACCAGATCGAACTGTGCTGGCCCAGTGTCCGTGGTGTCGCTCGTTTTTGCAGCGCACGTTGTTGAGGACACTTGCTCCTATGAAGACACGGATTCAGGACCTCAAGCTGTTTCGACGCTTACATCGCACGTACACGTCTACGAGATCCGGGATATTCTGTTGCCACTTGAAGAAACCCATGAAGAGTGTCCAAGGATCTCGTTAGTCGCGAAAGCCTCGTTTGTGGAGTCGGTGGCGTCGATCTCGCTATCACAGGATGGCAAACTGCTAGCGCTCGCAACCAAATCAAGCGAAGTTTCTGTCTACATTCTGCCTCCTGAAGATCCCAGGGTGACTTTAGAGACGGAGACTGTGGTTGCTGATCTTTGCTCGGCAGCAGTGCCACAAATGAAGCTGGCGTCGATTCCAGAGAGCAAGCAGTATCCAATCCAGATGCACTTCCTAGTAGCCGCAGAAACCCAGTCGACAGTTCTGCCAGAAGTTGTGAATCATGTACATCAACTGAAGACGTACGCTATCGCCATCTGCAGCCACACCAAACTGCTCAAGTACACGCTCCCAGCTTCGACTGTAGCGACTCCGCTTGCCCCATACAAGATTTGGACTCATCTGACGGCCATTGCTACTTCTGTTCTCGATACAACGACTCAGTATCTGGCTGTAGGACTCAGTGATGGTTCTGGTGGCGTCTGGAACGTTTTGGATGATATCGATCACGCATATCTTCCAGCCGTTGAGGCCTCTGTAGCTGGATACGATACTATTGTACTGCATCGGCATCAATTCATCGCAGCGCTGTCCACAACTTCGCAGCAATGCGTCTTCTTCGATCTGACTGATCGATCCAATCCAAAGCTGCTTCGCACGGTCACTCCATCAACCAGCGGAAGTGGATCATCCCAGCAACGTGCTGATGTGTGCTTAACGACTCTCGTGCGTTCGACTACGGCACTGGATATTCCTGTGGCTCTGTTGGGCTACTCGAATGGTCTGCTTCTTGCTTACGATATGCGCAACGCCGAAGCCATCGGAGGCATTCGCTATCCAATCGAGAAGTTTATTCCTGCAAACGTGGTAGTGGGAGAAGGATACGTCCTTGCGACACAGGATTGCATTGCTATCGCCAATGCCAAAAGCACCGGATCAGAGTCGCTGTCTGCGCTTCAGGTGTTCGATTGGGCGGCTTTACTGCTCACCTGCTTCCCAGCATTTGACCGAATGCTGAAGCAGCGCAATCTGGATCTGGTAGGTCGCGTCCAAAGCAATCGTATTGGGCTCAGTTCTAACGATTTGACTAATGTGCCGCAGTGTGCTGAGAATGCCAAGCGCTTGTTCCTTGGAAGTCTCGAGACCGAGACCACTTCTGGTCAGGAGTCTACAGGCGACGCGATCGAAAGTCTCTTGCGCAAAATGGCAGGACTCAAGCCAGTTGTCGCAAAGATAGCAGCTGGACAAGGACGCAGTGCGAACCAAGAGCCTAAGAGCGTGACTGTTCCGCCCTTGCTACTGTTCGAAAATGCCGACTCGTCTCATGAGCTTCCACAGCTTGTGGCTCCTCCACAGCAGCCTCTGAGACCAGACATGGCAGCGCTTTTTGATCAGTACCGTCGAGAGCACTTGGGGGTCTTCAATTGGCCGCCGGATCGAGATGCGAAGCTACACCGACGGCGGAAGGAAATGCTCAAGGCCTTCGCTGCTTCTTCCTGGTGAAAGGCAACTTCAAGTTCAGCTCCGGAATTTCAGCCAATCCGAGTTCACAATACTTGCAAATTCCATCCAATCACAGTCGTGTATTCACTATGAAGACGTCTGATTGGCTAATCCATGTAGCCATCCAGGCTCGAGTGCCTGCCGGCGCTGGGCCAAGCTGAGCTCATGTTGACCACGCGTGGCCAACGATCCAGTGGATTGTGAAGGTAAAAAAGGCAGCAGATTTGATTAGTTCGATTTCGTGTTGACGCTCTAAATGGTTTTTCGCATTATCTTACTGCGTGTCGCTCAGCCATGTGGTCTTCGTGATCGTGCTTTACCATTTGCCCAACGCCCAGTTCACGATATATACAAGATGCAATCGCTGGTGATTGACATTGCGGCCTACACTTTGGGACGCTAGTCTATCTGCATCTGCTGATGCTCTGGCTGTTCCACTGCATTTGCTCGCGTTCACACTCGAGACAGATTACCGAATGTTGCTGGGCCACCATCGTGCTCCAGTACTTGGAGGTGCCGATCTGTCACTCAAATCAAAGAACACACACTACCAATGATGAGGTCGTCTATTGGGACCCACAAGGAGTTAAAAACAGCAGACTGGCGATCTCATCTCGGTGTCTTTGAAGAACTGGGTCCTGCAACAGCCTTTCCGAGACGATCTGAATGGCTTGATGGAGCTCCATAACCAAAGCGAGCTCAAATATTCGAAGTCGCACGCCCTGCCACACGAGATCGCTGGTCTGCGTTGATGTAGCCTTTTGATGGGCTGTGTACGCATGTGCTTGATTCTGCTGGGCTTGCTGGAACGCATGGGCTCCACACGTGAGTGCGAGAACCCACTGAGTCGCTTCGTGTGGACTGGGGGCCGTTAAAGTCACGCTTTCTATCGGGAAATCCGACCGTATCGACCGAGATTTCAAGCACAAAGAAAAGCTTCCATCTACCGCAAACCAGGTTTACATCAAGGCATCCACCCAAGAGGAAAGTGGTTATTGCCTACCTGCACTCACGCTGATGTGTACAATGTCCACCAGAGACACAGTTGCAGTCTGCTGAGGGTCTGACTGTGCTGCTGTAGTGAACGCCAACTCAGATCCATCGACACTGAGACGAAGGCGAACATGTTGCTCTTCTTGATTCGGCTGTAGCTCCGGATCATTCGTCACCAACTTGAAAGTACTCGAATACGAGAACAACGTGGTGCCCCGTTTGGCTTCCTGTACGCCCTTCAGATACCGTTCCTTCACAACGATTTGCATTCGACAGTTAGCGCAGCAACTGCAGCGGACGGATTAGCTCTCAAGCACCTGAAGTTGGCGAATGCGAATCGGTAGCGCTGTCTCAACCAGCTGCAAATGCTGTCAGAGGTGATTCAGCTTCCAACACAGAGACGATGGTGGCTTACAAGAGGCTGAAGTCTGCTCTTGAATTGGAGAAGATCCTGTTGCTCTCAATAATGACGATCAGTTTCCTGAAATCAAGAGCCAAAGACACAACAAACCTACGAAGAAGAGCTGTTGTGCCTGCCGCGCATGCAGCGGTATGTTGCGCAAGAGCTCGCTCGAGTCGGGACCTTCTCCTTGCGCCGCTTGATCCACCATTTCGCTCTTCAAAGGTCTCTGAAACTGCTTTCAATCGCCCAAAAGCTGCAAAGCCAACCTTGAAGCGTCGTGGAAAAGAATCCGAAACACCGAGCTCTTCTTCTCCAAGCAGTTCTCGTCTCGCCAGCATGAGCACCACCTCGTTCGCATTCGACCAACAAGCCTTGACTCAATTAGCGCGAGAGATCCCGCGAGAGCTTCGTCTTATTCGACTGCGTCTGCGATTCGGTGGCCCCAGGCGATTGACAGTCGGCGAGAGGGTCCAGATTGTCGTCGACTTGATCGATGAAACGGGACAGCCGCCGAGCCTGAGTCCAGCGCTGTTGGAATCACTGGAACTCACCGCCAGATGCGTTCAGGACCATCAACATGCGTCTTTGTATTCACTCGGAAGTGTTGCGGGCTCTTCGGACGCACAATGGGTGAAGGGCCGATTGCAATGGACTCTGAGCACTGTGTTCCAGCTTGAGAAAGAAACGGAATCAAGATTTATGGAGAACTCAACACCAGCGGTTCGATTGCTTGTTGGCATCAAGGACACGCCTCAAGGCGGAAGCTCAGCACACGACGCACTCCAGCAGTTCTGCGTCGGAAGCCAATGGTTGACCACCGAGACGCTGGTGCTTCCAGTGCAATCCGATCGAATCGAATTGCTTGCTAACGGAACTGAATCCGCCACGACTGAGCGCAGTAGCACATGTCGACGGTTGTTCTCAGTGTCTTGTGAGAACCAGAGTTCACGAACGATCGCAATGCAGGAAAACTATGGGGATACGATGGGCTCGCACCTGTGGGATGCCTCGATCCTGCTCTCGTTCGGACTGATTCACGCTGGAGCTCGATCGCTAGTAGAGCGAACCAAGATGCTGGAGCTTGGAGCTGGCTGTGGACTCTTTGCGTGCGTGTTTGCGGCTGTTTTCTCCGATCTAGAGCAAGACGCTGCCTCCATGTTGCTCACAGAGCGGTCCGCGAGTCTTCCGTTGCTCAAGGCGAATCTTGAGGAGAACATTGGCAAGTCTGTGCCTTACGTGCTGACTCCTCTTGTCTGGGGCCAGCCTGTCGATCCTTCCGACAATGATGCGAAGAATGTCAACACGTCAGCAAATCTGGTGTTTGCTGCCGACGTGCTGTACAACTGGCCGGCGCACCGAGAGCTGCTGAGCTCCATGAGCGCTCTCTCGAGCGATCACGCCCGAGTCTTCCTGGCGCACAAGCACCGCAGCAAAGCGACTTCCCATGCGCTGGAGCAGGTGCTCTCAGGGCAGCATCAGCAGCACTGCACCAGCAACAACGGCAGTAAAATGGACTGCCCGTGGAAAGATTGGCAGGTCACTCGACTCGCGACGCTAGCGAGTGTAGACTTGTTGCAACTCACACGGAAACAAGCAGAGGACGCAAACGCAGTTTCGCATGTTGATCATCACTAGTAAACAAGCAAAAAGCTCAAGAGAGAAGCCAAGAGAGTCAAGAGCGGAGGCCACTAGTTCTCTCGTCGCACAAGGCACTTGTCACGCATGTCGTTGGCCATGATGACGGACTTGAGGCGGGGCTCCTGCAACAGCGACGCGATTTCGCTGTCGCCCACAGCTTCCGTGTAGATATCCAGCGAGTACCTAATCCAAGCAAACGAGAATCAGTTCAACCAACTCCATTCTACTCTCTCCATCAAGCAGACTTGAGGACTCACCGGCCGAGCAGCGGCGCTCCGTCTGAGCCATGCAGCTCCTGGAACAGACACCAGACCAGCGGAGGCACGCCACGGTAGTCCGTCATGACTTCGAGTCCAGGGCGAGGGATATCCGGGCGGCCCAGAGCGTCGTCTTCCATGCGCTCCTTCCACTCGGGCTCCAGCAGCACTCCATTCGAGATGGGGCCTGGTACCGGGCCATCGCGCAGCGCGTATTCGGCCCAGCGCTGCATCCACTGCGTGTCAATGAGCATCCAGCACTCCTTGCGCGAGAGCTGGGTCTTGTCGTGCTTCAAGATCAGCTCCACCTCGAACTTGCGGCGCTTCTTGGGGTCTTCCGCGAACACGGGCTTGAAGGACTGCGTGGTCTTGGTCATGCGGCGCACCTTCTTCATCGGTGGGGGCAGCAGGAACTTGAGCGTACGAGGCTCACCGCTGAGCTCACCCAGCACCGTGCGGATCTCGTCGAGCGTCAGCGTCGAGACGTCCTCGCCGTTGATCTCCACGAGCATGGAGCCGGGTACAATGCCGCCGTGCTGCTCCAGCGCGCCCTGTGTTCCATCGCGTAGCTCCACGAAGCCCGTGACGATGGCGTGGTCCTGGATGTCGCCATCAAGGCTGAGCCCCAGAGGCCCCGGCGGCGCGTCGGTTGTGACAAACTCGTCGACATGTGGCGCAGCTTCGCTCTGGGGCTCTTCTTCCGGCTTGAGCACCGAGGACGACAATGGAGACGATACTGAGGACACCGGCGCTGGCTCTGGCTCGTTGTTGTTGGACGTCGTGGTCTTGCTGTTGGTCATTGTAGACGCGCTGCTGGACGCTCGTTCGCTGAAGGACGCCAACTGAGCCATGAACTTGCTGGAGCGCAGTTCCTGCAGCCCCTGCATGCCGCGCTGCGACCAGCTCATGCGCGAGCTGTCTCCGCCGATCGACGACTTGGACTGCTCCTGCGAAGGAAGCGGGGCCACGGTCTCGTCATCCTCTTCCATGGGCGCAGGCGGCACGCGGAAGGCCAAGATGCGGGTCAGGTGGCTGGTCTTGCGCATGACCTCGCCGATCTCCTGGAACGTACTGCAGTCCTGCACGAGATCGTACTCGTTCACACGCACGAGCACAGATCCTGGCGGCACGCGGCCGCTGGCCTCGACCGCGCCCTGCACAGAGCGATCGGCCGACGTGGGCGCGAAGCCCTCGAGCACAGCGGCGCTCGTGGCCGTGCCGTCCAGCAGGATCCCGAGCGGACCCGGCGGCACTTCGACCTCCACGATCTCCCAATTGGTAGAGACAACGAGCACGTCCGTCATGATGCTGCAGACGAAGGAGGCGGATGCAGATATGATCAAGCAGCCGGAAGAGATGGAGACAGAAGACGACTCTCTCCCAACAGCAGCTTCCTGATTTCTCTGGTGATTGGCATGATCCGAGCAAGTTCGTACTTTGTGGAACACATTACAGTACTTCCTGGTGGGTTCACAAAACAAGCGGTAATGTTTCCACAATTAAATACAAACATGAAAGTTATAAATTGGTATCGTAGCTACCGGTAACCTGTTATTAACGGAATCCCTCGTTTTGGAACACACATAACCCAAAAAGCAGCAAGCAGCATGGAGCAGGACGAGAGCTCGCTGAGCAGCTCTAGCTCCAGCAGCTCCGACACGGTGCTCATCTCCCGCAAGCACCGCAAGAAGCTGCAGGCGCAGCTGCAGCAGGTCTCCTCGTCCGCCAGCAGCAGAGCCACCTCCTCGGCCCCTCGAACGCCCAAGGCGCCTTGCGTACGTCCCATCCGGCGGCTTGAGACTCGCTCTGTGACTGACCATTGCGTGTACGCAGACGGACCAGCAGCTGTGTCTCGTGTGCGAACAGGACGATGGAGAGTCGGCCTATGTGTGCACGGGCCCGTGTGTCTCGGCGTATCATCTGCGCTGTCTGGAGCTGCCCGCGGCTTCTTCATCCTCCTCGCCGCCGTCGCGAGACAACTGGCTGTGCCCGTACTGCAGCAGCCACACGCAGCGCTGTTTCCACTGCAAGAAGCTGGGCGCTTCTAGCAGCCCCGAGAAGAGCGGAAGCGGCAGTGGAGTCGAATCTCCTCCAGCACCAGCAACGGCTACAGCAACGCCAGGCAGCGGACTGCTGCCTGTGCGCAAGTGTCGCGCGCTCTCGTGCGGTAAGTTTTACCACCATGACTGCATCACGGCTTTACCACTCGCGCGAATCGCTGGTACACACTTCATCTGTCCGGTACGAGACGACTCGCTATGCTAAGAGAGACGAGTGGTAGTAGTGGTCTCACTTTTGGCTATGCATTGGTTTGGATCTAGCTTCATACTTGTGCTGCATGCGAGCATTCTGGAGCGGAGAAGGAGTCTGTCCGGTGTCTAAGATGTCCTGTGGCCTACCATTCTAGCTGTCTGCCCAAGAATTGCCTTCAGAATGTCTCTGGAAAGCGCATTATCTGCCCCAAGCATTCGACTACCGCATCTCTGAGCAGTTCAGCAGCTCTCTCGTCGGGTAGTTCAGCATCAAGTTCATCAGCACTGCTACCATTATCTGTAGGCGAAGACGCAGGCACTGCTCAGAGTGATCTGGAACGTTCGACTGCTGGATCTTCGGCTCTGTCCAAGACCGCGGTCTCTCGACTGTCGGAGCAAGAACAGGACGAAGGCAACCGGTCCGAGAGCTCCGTTGTGAGCGTTGGAGGAAGCAAGAAGCTGTCTAAAAGCGCCAAGCGCGAAAAAAAGAAGAAGAAGAAGAAACGCAAGAAAAACAAGAAGCGTGAATCGCGAGACCGTCAGTCTCAAGGCGACGATGACGACTCCATGGACGAGCAACTGACCGATAAAGAAGCTGTCAAGACGCAGAGTGGGGAAGAGCACGTTGACGCTGGTCTGGTAGATCGGAAGGACGAATCCCGAGTCAAGAAAGAGCCTGCAGTGAGCGACGTTGCTGTCACTGGCGAACCAATGTCGCCTGTGGTTGCCGAACGAAGCAAATCACGTCTCGCTGACGTTTTGGGCCCAAGTGATGACGAAATCGAAAGCCCCGGAAGTCCGATCATAGTCCCAGCAATGAAACGTGAGAAATCGACATCGGTGGACATGTCAGTCCTTACCACTGCGACTGATGAACGTGACATCACGTCACCACGGAAGTCTGAAGAAACGCCAGGAGTCAAGCGTGACATGTCTACAGATGATGCGTCCAGTGTTAAATCTCCTGTAGCCGCCGCTGACGACGATTCAAGCCAAGGCCCAAGTGATTACTTCAGTAGCAGCCAGTCGAGTGCCGAAGTTGGTTCCGGTTCGTCCGGACGCAAAAGTCGAAAATCATCGCATTCGTCTTCCACTCGAACGAGAAACGAGGATGGCAAAACCAAGAGTCGGAAGAAACAACGACGGGATGCTCCTTCGATCGATATCCCTGTGATGCCGAGAGATGGACTCAGCGCTGGCGAAGAAGGCGATGACGAAGGACCGGGAGGTTCATCGACTCCTTCTCGTCGGTCGATTGCAGGATCGAGTATGTCTGGCGAAGGAGTGAAAGAGAAATCTTCAAACCGAAGCGGCAAGTCGAAGAAGAAGAAATCGCCATCCAAAAGTGCAGACTCTTCATTGGGCACGAAACCTGATAATGCCGAAGAGAAACCGAAAGAGCAGGATGAAGAGGACGAAGATGAGGAGGAAGCCAAGTGGGTGCAGTGCGACAGCTGCAAGAAATGGCGCACCGTACCAAAAGAGCTCGACCTGGATACTATGCCAGATCACTGGTACTGCTACATGAACACATGGGACCGAGTCTACGCTTCTTGTGATGTAGACGAAGAGATCGTGGAGCCGAAATCGTCTTCTGCTGCGGCCAATCACAACAAGAATGGCTCAAGAAAGAGCAAATCAAAGAAGCATGCGCCTCCACTTGCTCCGATCACGGTCCCATTAGACGCTGGATTTCTGGACACCATCGGTACGCCGTCGTTGTCTTCAAGTGGAGTTCTTCAATCTGCTGGCAACGATTCTGCAAATGAAAAGGACAAGCACAACAAGGCGAAAAAGCAAGGCGACCGGTCCAAGAAGCGGAAGATCAAGCAGCTTAAGGACAAATACCGCGAGGTGAAGTGGGTGCAGTGCGAAAGCGCACAGTGCGGCAAATGGCGCGTCGTTCCATCATCGATTGATTTCAGCTTGCTGCCGTCAGTCTGGTACTGCCGCCTCAATACTTGGGCGCCCGAACTCGCGAATTGCAGCGTGCCGAATCCACTTGAAGTTGAATCCTTTTTACTCAAGTCACAGTCCAAGAAGGGAGGCTCAGCGACTCCAACCTCAGGTCCGGCGGCGCCTTCGAGTGGAGCTGCACGGCCATCGAAAAAGCATAAGTCGTCAACTGGAAGTGATACCGGTAGTGCTGGAGGCACTGGCGCATCCGGTACTACTGCTTTCAGCGATGGCGGGGGTCTGCATATTGCACCAGTTATCTTGGCGAAGGCGTCTGGCAAGCAAGGCAAAGCTAAAGTGGGTACTCCTGTAGCTGCATCGAATTCAGCAGCTAGGTCCGCAGCAGGTGGAGTCTCTGGTGCAACTAACAGCGGTGCTATGAATGGAAATGCAATGGGATCGAGCTCATCCGCATCCCACGCGGTTAGTGCGGTTGCCTCTGCTCCCAACTGTGCCATCGCGGCTCATAATGGAAACGGCAAGGGACGACGTGATGGCATCAAGAAGACGGTTCTCGAGTGGGCGCAGTGTGAGAAATGCGAGAAATGGCGCAAGTTGCCGTCGCATATCAAATCGTCAACGCTTCCAGACAAGTGGTATTGCAATATGAACCACTGGGATCCGTCGCGAGCTAACTGCTCGATTGCAGAGGAAGTGGACCAAGAGCCTCTCCATGCCGCCTCGCCGCTTCCGAGCTCGCAGAACTGGTATCCAATGCCTGGCCAGGGCGGCGGTAACGGCCTCAATGTTGGTGGCAACAACGGCATTCGATCGAAGCGTGGTAAGCTCAGTTATTCCGAGCTGCTGTACGCAAGCACAGGCCAGCTTCGCAAGACTTACACGGCTGAATCATCCACGCTGTCATTTGAATACCAGGGCACGATGTACCATCGTGACGACCAGTACAAACACAGCAGCATGTACATCTCACCCGCCACTGCTTTGGCGAAGCAAGCAGCACGAACGATCAGCAACGATCGGAAACCAGACGACAAGAAGGACGATTCGTCAGCAAATCGGAACAAATCCGCCAGTATAAACGGAACTGAAGCAGCCCCAACGGCAACCAGGACGGACGTCACAGAAGCTGCGCTTGTGGCTGTGGGCGTGGACCTCTCTAGTCAGCAGCTGGACGAAGTTGAACGCATTGGAGAACTCATTCTGGATGCAATGAATCTGCGCACCAGCAAATCATTTGAGGAAGTGGTCGAAACAATCCACAGACAGTTAAGCGATGGATCCAGTCAGCCAAGCGTATCAATCGCAGTGATCACTGCGGCAGTGAATCAACTGATCCAGAAGGGCTTGATTGAGAAGTTAGCTTTGGATCGTGTGGCGTCAGAGGAGGATGCAGTAGCTAACAAACGACAGAAGACGACCGACAGTCCGTTCGATAGCTCGTCAATGCCATACGTCGCACATTATCGGAAGGTGCCAACGCGGCCATTGAAAGCCAGTAAACGGTGGCACCATTTGGCCACACAGGGACCAAGCAGAGACCCTGCCGTGTGATTAACTACTAACCAGTTTATTTGTCTTACGCTACTCTTGTGTCGATAGTGATTTGCTCTGCCCGTGTCTAAGACCTCCTGATAGACTAAATTGCGCAACTCTGGAAGAATCCGACGCTCGATAAGGGTCTGAGTCGACTGGGGGCTGCTGCCGGCTATCTTGATATACCACACTATCGCAGCGCCGAATGTCAAGATCGGCTCAGATGCGTACGAACTCACGAGCTGGTCGCGCGTGAAGCTCACATGCAAAAGCACGGCCATCTGATCGGCCACGAGTATGGGCGAATGCCGACACGACAGAGCAATGCCGCTATCTCAGGAATGCTGTTTGAATAGTCCTTCATGCTCGTATTCTGTACGACGCCCATAAGTTTGCGCGCAGCGAAGTCGAGCAGAGCTCGCCACCTCTCGACTGCTGGCCTTTCGCGACCTTGTATCGCTGCCACAACGGACGTCCCATGTCCACGAGACTATCTCGCATGCTTTCCAGACTCGTGTGAAGCAGCTCACGATAAAACGCCGATCTTGATGAGACCGTAAGCGTCCGATACTTGAGCCCCATGGTGGCATCCGGCATGACGTCCATCGTGTGCGTCAAGACGAACAGCGGGAACACGACACTGTTCGTCATTGCTACTTCACGACTGCAATCAGCTCTCGCGGGTGGCGGCGTAAAGTTGATGATCTTCGAGCTCGAGTCAATGAGAATCGCGAAGATGCCGGCGTATCTTCCGTGCGTTCGTGCGATCGCACCGTTCGCGAGATTGAGAGCTCGTCGAAGCCGTCGAAACCATCCAGTCTCGTGAATACTGCTTGTCCGCAGCAGCTACCGAGCCTCATCCAACGCCAGCACAAGAACCCGTTGCTCACGGAAGCACGAACAATCGTGTATCGACTTGGATCGTGGAGAGCTTCTGCTGTGCTCAGGGCCTTGTACGTGGCGATACCTCTGTCCCGACACGTGAAGTGCGAGAAACAGTCTTCTCCCACGGAGTTCAGGCCCTTGTGGCACTGTTGAACAATCTGCAGGCGTGGGCTCAGACCACGCTCAAGCTCACTGTCCAGTCTACCGACGCCCACGGATGGGAACAGGTAGTCTGTCCAGGCAGAGGTCTTTTCTGGGTAGTCTGACGAGGCATCGGGTCGAACGCACACGTATAACACTTCAAGTGCAGCAGCTCACTTGATTTGGTGCGTTGTGCGAGCTCACGCAGCAATCGGCTTTTGCCAAAGCCCGATCTCTGCACAATTGTCGTGTAGGGATACGGAAGAGTCCCAGAGGGCGAAACACTGCTGTATATAACGCAGTAGCGATCCCAGCACTGGTCAATATAGGACTGCAACTGCGTAGGGATGTCTTCGCCGACGTAAGGTTGCGAGAACTCACGTTCCTGCAGTCCACGTGTCGTCATATCCTTTTGAATCGTGATAAACTCCGTACTGTAGTCGATTGGCATCACTCAATCTCCGAAAGGTGAGCGTCAATCAGAGCGTGAAGTGGGTTGATCTTGCTGGTGATCAATATCAGAATGGCTACTTCGCTTTTCTTTTACGTATACAAACACATGATCTGCCTGCACGATCGTGGTCAGAGTCATGCTACACACTATTGACGGCTCGCAATTGAGATCTGCTCGGCGACAGAAAGCCAAGGCATTGATGCGTAACTCGTTTGGGGAACAACTACTGTATGCATGGGAATTGTATATATAAAGAGCAGCGTGTCGTTGGTTGTGATGGCAATTTACTGCTTCAGGTCGAACGAACTGCCGCAGCCACAGCCGCTGACCGCGATCGGGTTATTGGTGACCACAAAGGCGCTGCGGATGAGCTCCTGCTCGTAGTCCACTGTGCTGCCGCGCAGAAACTCGAGCGATTCCTTGTCCACGACCACCTTGCCGCCGTTCTGTTCAAACACACTGCACCAACGAGGCACGAGGCAGTCAGCTATGTTGCTCTTGCCAGCAGCATATTCATTCATGTGCCACGTACACGTCGTCTTCGGGCGAGGCTTCTTCGCGTTCAAACTCGTACACGTACTTGAAACCAGAGCAACCGCCGCCTTCGACCGCCAGTCGAAGCATCAGCGACGGCGCCTGCTGCTTCTGGGCCGCCTCCACGAGTTTCTAACAGCATTGCATCACCACCGAAATCGCCAGTCAGCTCGCGTGGTCGCCTCAATGTTCACTGTGAGTGGTGCTGACCTTGGCAGCGATAGGCGTGATGGTGAGGTCTGGCACTGGGCCAGCGCTGCGATTAACCTCGACCGTAGCCATGCAGCGCGCGTGGCGGCCGGCCGCAGCGCCAGGCAGGCGACGCGTCGACGTCTGCAGTGCTCGCCACATACTCGTCGTCTTCTGAGAAGCTCTTTTGACAAAATGGGCCTGATTGGCGGAATTGCAAGTCTGTCCTAAAACAAAGATTGTCCAATCACAGACGAGCCTTCAGGCTAGAAATAGGACGGCACGCGCAATCCCGTAAACAAACGATCTCGAGCTTCGAGAAGGATTCCAGTATTATGGACAAACGCTCTGAATGGATCGCCATGGAGATGACGACGCAGCGTCAGCGTCAGCTTGACCTGACTTGCGGATCTTGGCGATGAACAGCCCGCTGGTCTGGTTAGATGGCGTGAAGCGCACAGTACCAGGGATTCGTCCTTCCTGTGATACCCAAAAGCTGTCAATGATCTGATTCTGAATGACATGGCTCAATTTCTCACCTGACAGGGAATGCCTTCGCGGTCAATGGGCTCTAGAACAGCAGTACCAGAGTGTTCATTAAGAAATCCACGCACCACGTCCTCGTTCTGTCGGATGGAGAGGCTGCAAGTGCTGTAGATCATCACTCCGTCCGGTTTCAGCAAAGCGAATCCATTTCTAGAGCAAGCACTTGAGTATCAGTGCACCAGTTGAATAGCGATGCCCATCAAGTGCGTACCGAATGAGATCGTGCTGCAGTTGTAAGATGCGGTCGATCTCGCTTGAGCTCAGATGCTTCTGCACGTACTGCGACCATTTCTCTTCTGAATCCAGTTTCTGCAGGTGGCGAATCGATCCATCGTGCGTGCATTCGGCATCAACCAGCACTTTATCATAGAGCGTCTGGACTCGTGTGGTCCCTAGCGCAGTCGGAGTCGGATTCGCTTTCAGGCGCTTACGATCTCGTGCTCGTGCGCTTTTGTTCTTGCGTTTGCGGTTCTGAGTGTGTGGTCCACGACAGGCGATCTCGTTCGAGTCCAGAACCAATTCAAAGCAGTCTTCTGGCTCATCTTCTGTCTGAGGGCCCACTGAGAACGTGCGGCCGTCCGCATGGAATAGTCGACATCGCCATGAAGATTGCTGCTGCTCTTGTGTCCCAGTCGCTTCATCGCCGACTGTAGTCTGGATGAGCTTATACTTGTGCACCAGCTGCTTGCAGGCGCCGATCCGCTGCCGAGAGTAGTCCACACCAGTGACGCTGCCTTGCATCTGCAGCAAGTCGGCAATCATCGTGAGCTTTGCGCCTGGCGCACAGCATAGATCCAAGACGTGGTCACCTGCCACAAGACTCTATTAAGTATGCATTCCCGATGCATTGGCACGAGAAGGCCTCCTCACCTGGCACAACATTGAGCAGATTGACAGCATATCCAGACGAAATGTCAATGCCGTAGAGTGCGCCTTGCTGGTACAGCTCCAATCGCGCTAATGGAGCCTGTGCGGGCAGGCTGTAGAAGCCAAGCAACCAGGATACTGCTCGTGGGCAAATGTTCTCCTTGTCGTGCGCCTTTAGACTCTGTGCAATTGCCTCAATCAACACTTCGTCTCTTGGAATTGCATTGTCAACGCTGAAGCCCTGTTTCAATCTAAGAGACACACGACATCACCAGCGTCAAGAGCTCCATTTGCCATTGAGCAACGACACGGCATACCGGAAGAACCGCAGCTCCTCCTGCGCTGGCGCTAGCACAGCTGCGTCTGCCGATCGCTCGTTCGCAATAAGATCACTGCGTTGGATGCCGTGGTTGTCAAGGAACGCCAGGAACCCGCTGCTTTGCCAGACCGAGAGCGAATCCCATGGAGTTGCAGCCATTAGTTCCCACACGAAAATCCCCACCAAACGGTGTATTCTATAGGCGATTAGTACCCCATGAGCTGTAATTATTCTCTTCACACTCCATCGAAACAATGCATGTGATGCCAAGCAAGGCACAAAAGTCTTTGTACTGTATTCGATTGCGTGAATGCGATACAAACTCCAAGTACAATCATCATGCGTGGCATCACAAACGTTGTTTTGATGGAGTCTGTTCTACACATCGCCTCAGTGGGAGATTTTGCACTGGTGAAAACTTTTGCGGACTGCATCAATGCGTCGCTCAATATTATAGATCTGCCCATAAGTGAAAACGCCGGCAAGAGCTCAAGACCGACCAACACAATGAGCGCACCTGCTGAGAAGAAGCTCTGGGGCGGCCGCTTCCGTGGCAAGGTGGACCCCATCATGGACAAGTTCAACGAATCGCTGTCCGTGGACCAGCGCATGTGGCTGGCCGACCTCGAGGGCAGTCAGGCCTACGCGCGCGCTCTGAGTAAGAGCGGCGTGCTCACGGCCGAAGAGGCCACAGCGATCGTAGACGGCCTGGAGTTGATCAAGGGCGAGTGGCAGTCCAAAAGCTTTGTGATCAAGGAAGGAGACGAGGATATCCACACGGCCAACGAACGCCGTCTCACAGAGCTCATTGGCAGCGTGGGCGGCAAGCTGCATACGGGTCGCAGTCGCAACGACCAAGTCGCGACGGATGTGCGTATCTACCTCAAGAGCGTGATCGTGACGCTCCAAGAAGCGCTGAAGGAGCTCATCGGCTCGGCCAACCAGCTGGCTGAGACCCACCTCGACCTGCTCATGCCGGGCTTCACGCACCTGCAGCCTGCGCAGCCGATCCGTTTCTCACACTGGGTGCTGTCCCACGTGACTGCGCTGCTGCGTGATGCCGACCGACTCACTGACCTCACCAAGCGCGTGGACGTGCTGCCGCTTGGCAGCGGTGCGCTCGCTGGCAACTCGTTCGGTCTAGACCGAAAGGCGCTTGCCGAGTCGCTCGGCTTCAGCAAGATCTCGCCCAACAGTCTGGACGCTGTTTGCGACCGTGACTTCATCGCCGAGTTCCTTTTTTGGGCCTCCATGACCATGGTCCACTTCTCGCAGCTCTCGGAGGATCTGATCATCTACAACACGCTCAAGTTCGTGACTATGGCCGACGCCTACAGCACAGGCAGCAGTCTGATGCCGCAGAAGAAGAACCCCGACGCGCTCGAGCTGCTCCGCGGCAAGTCCGGCACCGTGATCGGCCGTCTGAACGGCTTCATGTTCACGCTCAAGGGCCTCCCGCGCTCGTACAACAAGGATCTCCAAGAGGACAAGACAGCGCTGTTCGACGTCATCGATACCATGCAGGACTGCATCCAGATCGCTACGGGCGTGCTGGCCACGATGACCCCCAATGGCGAAAAGATGCGCTCGTTCCTGGTCACAGAGATGCTTGCCACGGATCTGGCCGAGTACCTCGTGCGCAAGGGCGTTCCGTTCCGTGAAACCCACCACGTGGCCGGTGCTGCCGTGCGTCTCGCTGAAGACCAGCGCAAGTCGCTCAACGAGCTGACCTTCGAAGAGCTGGTCAGCCTGCACCCCAAGTTCGAGAGCGACGTGCTCGATGTCTGGGACTTTGATGCCAGTGTCGAGCGTAAGAACGTGGACGGCGCTACCAGTCGCGCCACCGTTGCCAAGCAGATCGCCGACATCAAGTTGTGGCTGCAGTAATCCATTCATCGTCGTAATTTCTTTTTAAATCTACATTTCCTGCAAGCATAACGGCGTTAAAAGTGCATTTTGACAGATAGATGGCACTACTTCGCCCAAACAAGCATTGAGGATTCCTGCACAGCGAACGAGTGTCCGGGGAAGCGGGCTTTAGGACCTATCTGCTTTGGGTCGTTGGACGAGGACGAGACAAGTAGGAGGATTAAATGAGATCGTATGGACTGGTTTAGTGCCTCTAGCTCAGTTCATCCTGTTCGAGCATCCGTAGAGAATGCAGTCTGACTAGAGACCAGCAAATGGCTTTGTCTAAAAGCGTCTTGATTTCCATTACACTTCCTACATGACGTAGTAGATACCAAGATGACCGCTAGATATGGAGAAGCCGTGGGTTGGGTTTCCACCTCAGCTGGTGATCATCTGACTCCGAGTCGTCCTTGTAGCTGCAGCTAATGCACCTAGAAACCGCTGTAGCAAAGATACAATGAGTCAGTTCTTCATGTGATACCACTAACAGTTGCAGCCACGTACGCCTTCTTGCGCTGCAGAATGAAGTCGATCATGGAGCCGATGCGGCGGTTGGCGTGGCGAATAGTCTGCTCTTCCACTTTTCGCTTTCGCTTCTGCCATTTCTTCTCGTGGAAGCGCTTGAGTTGGAGCGATTTCATGATGCCGTCCTCGTTCATGACGTTGTGCAGGCGGCTGGCCACACGTTCGGCGTCCTGTCCGTCGCGAACCTGCAGGTAGAGCGTGCGGTTGGCGCCCGCCGTCGTGCGCGTGGCCACGGCGCGGCCCACGGCCGGACGCATCGTCGCGCTCATCCAGTGCATCATCGTGACTCGGACTGGTTGAGATCAAGGGCTGGGAAATGCGTGACTCCCCGGAAGTCATTACATGCATAAGGTGCACCACATGCATTTAGGTACTTTTTTGTAGGACCCATGAAGGAGGGGGGGGCTCAATTGGTCAGAGTTGATAGAAGAAGCCAAGGATGACGGACGTGGAGGTGCCCGAAGCCAGTCTGCGCAACCTCGTGGCGCAGCAGAGCCTGCAGTGGATCTTTGTGGGCGGCAAGGGCGGCGTGGGCAAGACCACGACGTCCTGCTGTCTCGGCATCCGACTCGCCATGGCGCGCGAGAAGGTGCTGATCGTGTCCACGGACCCTGCGCACAACCTCAGGTGAGCTCCTGGGCTCTTTCTCTTTCGTGACAAGCTGAACGCAGCGACTAATGGGTCTCTCTGATTATGCTGGTGATGTTGATAGTGACGCGTTCGGCCAGAAGTTCACGCGAGAGCCGACACTCGTGAACGGATTCACGAATCTGGCTGTCATGGAGATCGATCCGAATGTGGATGTGAGTGCTGTTTAAGAAGCCTGGCAATCTGTCTGCACTGGAATTAACGACTGCACGGATGCATTCAGCTGGAAGAGATGAACGCTGATGGCGTGCAGGACAACTCGGGCATGGCGTCGTTCATGAAGGACCTCACGAACTCGATCCCTGGTATTGATGAGGCCATGAGCTTTGCTGAGCTCATGAAGCAGGTGCAGAACATGGATTACTCGGTCATTGTGTTCGATACTGCGCCTACGGGCCACACGCTGCGTCTGTTGAGCTTTCCAACGGCGCTGGACAAGGCGTTTGACAAGATCCTGTCGCTGTCGAACCAGTTCTCGGGCATGTTCTCGCAGGTCTCGGCGCTCATGGGCGGTGCGCTGCCGTCGCAGGAGCAGCTATTGGGCAAGCTAGAGCAGACACGCGAGGTCATCCAGAAGGTGAACGCGCAGTTCAAGGACGCGGACCGCACGACATTCGTGTGCGTGTGCATTCCAGAGTTCCTGTCGCTGTACGAGACCGAGCGCTTGGTGCAGGAGCTCACCAAGTACGACATCGACGTGCACAACATTGTGGTGAACCAGGTGCTGTACCCAGAGGCCAACTCGACGTGCAAGAACTGCAATGCGCGCCAGAAGATGCAGCAGAAGTACATCGACCAGATCTACGACCTGTACGAGGACTTCCACGTCGTCGAGATGCCGCTGCTGAACGAGGAAGTGCGCGGTGTGCCGTCGCTCAAGGCGTTCTCGGAGAACCTGCTCACGCCGTACGAGCCGACGCAGTAGATTAAGAACGAGCAGACTTTGGAATCATCTCGTAAGGAATACGAGACCGATTGTGCGTTGGTTTGCTCGTGTTGCCTTCTCTAATCGTCTCCACTGCTGTCGCTGTACTGCGCTACTAGACTTGTCAGTGCCGGCTGCAGCGCCTTCTTCTTCTTGGCCACAGGCTTTTTACCAACCGCTTTCTTCTTTACCACGACGTTGGCGAGAGCTGAAGCTGTCACAGTCGGTGTCTTGCTTGGTTCCAAGGCAACAGACGACAAGCTCGTGGTTGTGGGCTTGGACTCCGTTGCCTGGACCTCTATGGCTTTATCATTCAACGGTTTGGACAACTGGTTCTCATTAACAGGCCGTTTGCGGCTGTTCAGCTGCTGCTGCTGCTGTTTCTGCAGGAATACCTGCTTAGCGAGCGCCTGGTCTTCCTCCAGCTGCTTCTGTTCGTCCTGTTCGCTACGATCGTCCACATGCGCATGCTGCTGGAGCAGCAGATCCGTGTCGATCTTGGCGTGGCGCTGGTTGATGGCCTTGATCTCGTCCAGCGCGTCCAGAATGTCCATCTCGCGCTTGGAGTCGAGCGTACGGTTCTCCAGCGCCTTCATGGCGTCACCGGCCTCCTCCTCCTCTTTCTGCTTGAGCGCGGCCTCTTCCTGGTCCTCGGTCTCGCGCCAGGGCTCAAAGTTGCGTTGACAGCCGTGCTCAGCCACGTAGTCACCGCGCTTGGGGTCGGTCTTAAACGTGATCTCGGACGAGCACGTGATGCACTTGATGTAGAAGCGGAAGATGCGGATGCCGTGGTACGTCTCCTCCACCACGTCCTCTTTGCGCGAGTTAAACTTCTTGCCACGGTACATGTACTCGCCACAGGTGTCGCACTGGATAGAGAAGGGCAGCATCATGCGCACCTCGATCTGCTCATTCTTGGGTCGCTTGCGGCGCGGCACCAGCGACGGATCAAAGTCCGGGGGGAAGTACTTGTTCAGCACCTTGCGCTCGCCCATGAGCTCTCTCTTGGGTCGGAAGGCGGGGATTAAATGATACAGGTATGAGCCCTTGTATGAAAATATACGTATATGTGGTATATCGGATAACACAGGACCGGCTAAAAATGAATATTTAGCGGTACAGTGTACCGCTTTGTAGTTTGCGGATGTTTTCGTTTTCGTGACTCGTGATCGACGGAAAGGCTGTGAATTTACAGTTTTCCAGTGATAGAGGCAGCGTGTCTCTGATAAGTTCAGCTGTCCTACCCGAAGTCATCCTTGGTCCACAATGCCCAAACGCGTCGGACGGCGTCCCAGACTGGATGATGGGAGACCCAGCTGTGTAATTATAGGTACGAACACCTTCAACAGGGTGGAGTTTAGCACTCTTTGCTTGACGTTGTTCCATTGTGATCCGTTCTGATGGTCCAGCCCTCCTTGCGTCATGTAAGCATCACTATCCGCTGCCGTAGGACCACGTGGTGCGATGACGAATGATCAATTTCAACAATGACGATTGGTGGCATGACCATAAAGTACACCATACGATGTAAAAGACTTCCAATCCAAAAAAACAGACGAGCTGCAGCCACAGGTTGCCACTTTCCCCCATCTGGACACGCCCCGAAAAATAGCGTGCTGTTGTCGGCATAGAACTGGGCCTACGGTACTGTTCCGAACACTTTCCTCTTGAAAATGATTATAAACCCGATGAAACCCGCATCCATTCCGTTGGTGTTGTACTTGGAAAATGTATTAAAACGGGTTTCCGTTTAATGACCCGTCTGAAACGCCTGGTCTTTTCCCCAATCACAGCTGAGACTCCTCTCGACTCCCCTTCCCCTTCCTTCCCAACCTCCGCCTCCCCTCCTCCCTCCGCTGACCCTCGCCTCTCCACCACAAACACCACCACCGTAACTGTGTAGTTCATTTCGCAAGTGGCCGCCAAAGCCTCCCTTCATCCGCCTCTCCCTTTAGGACTAACATGGCTGCTCTCACGCGCGCTTCTGTCGCGGCCGCCCGCATGCAGGCCGCCTCCAAGTGCCCCTTCATGCACGCGCTGCCCACGGCCCGTGCCGCCCTGCTGCCCAACATCTCGCAGCTGGCCAAGCTGTGCCCGCACATGTCGTCGCTCATGGGTGCCGCTGCTGCCGGTAGCTCGCAAGCGCACGTGTCCTCGGCCACAACCAGCGCCACGCTTCAGCGAATGGCGGAGCTCAAGAAGCACAAGGCCCAGCACCAGGCTTTCAAGAACCAGACCAACGTGGCGTCGTTCCGCACGTCGGCCATTCAGCAGACTCGTGTGGCCGGCCAGTCAGCCCAGCAGTACGAGCAGGGCTTCTCCGAAATGATCGCTAACATCAAGCGCGAGGGCCGTTACCGTGAGTTCGCTGACCTGGAACGCAAGCGCGGCATGTTCCCACGCACCACCCACCACACGAAGGAAGGCACGACCAAGGAGGTTGTGGCCTGGTGCAGTAACGACTACATGTCCATGGGCCAGCACCCGAAGGTCATCGGTGCCATGCAGGAGTTCCTCATGAAGTCGGGCGCTGGCTCCGGCGGTACCCGTAACATCTCCGGCACGAACCACAACCACGTTCTTCTGGAGCGCGACTTGGCGGACCTACACCAGCAGGAAGGCGCCCTCATCTTCACATCATGCTACGTGGCTAACGAGACCATCATCTCCACACTGCCCAAGATCTTCCCCAACCTGGTCATGATCTCCGACAGTCTGAACCACGCGTCCATGATCAACGGCATCCTCAACTCCCGAGCCAAGAAGCTCGTCTACGAACACAACAACATGGAGGACCTGGAGGCCAAGCTCAAGATGTGCGACCCCAACGTGCCTAAGCTCATCCTGTTCGAGTCGGTTAACTCCATGGAAGGCACGGTGGCGCCTCTGCACGAGATCTGCGACCTGGCAGACAAGTACGGCGCCATGACTTTCAACGACGAAGTGCACGCTGTCGGTCTCTACGGCGACCGCGGTGCAGGGGTCGCTGAGCGTGATCACTGCCTCGACCGCATCACCATGGTGACTGGTACTCTTGCCAAGGGCTACGGCATTATGGGCGGCTACGTCGCTGGTTCGGCTGCCATGTGCGATGCCTTCCGTTCGATGTGCCCTGGCTTCATCTTCTCAACCTCGCTTCCTCCCATGCTTGCTGCTGGCGCTCGCGCCTCTGTGAACCACCTGAAGGAGAGCTCGGTCGAACGTGAGGCCATGCACAAGCGCTCGATGATGCTCAAGGACCGTCTGTGCGACGACGGCTTCCCCATGCTGCATAGTGTGAGCCACATCATCCCGCTGATGGTGGCCGACGCTGTAAAGGTCAAGGAGGCCTCGCGCATGCTCATGGAGGATTTCAACATCTACTGCCAGCCCATCAACTTCCCCACTGTGCCACGTGGCGAGGAGCGTCTCCGCCTCACGCCTCTGCCCACGCACACGGACGAGATGACGGAGCACCTGCTGGTGGCTCTTAACACGGTCTGGGACAAGCTTGAGCTACCCCGCGTCCGTGACGCCGAGTACCTCCCACGTGTCGAGTTCCGCAACTCGCCCGTCCCGGAAGAGTTTGTGCTCGAGCGCCAGGAACAGGCCTACGCCTAAGCCAGGACGAGAAGATCTATTGAAACAATAACCCGTGATAAGGACGGATGATAACATGAGCAGTTGGCCCACTTTGGCCCACTAACTAAACCGCTTTTGTCATTATCATAAACTTTTCATTTTGAAAGGGCTGATAATTTTAATATGTAGTTCCACGTCACATGAGTTGCCATACAGAAACTAGCGCTATGAGGGTTGTACAGGATCCACATGCGCTTTGTCGGTCTCTTCAGCGACTCCTAGTAGAGTATTACAGGAACATGAGTCTTGGTGGTCGCTAAAGAGACTGTGGGCCGTGAGAGGCGCAGGTAACAGGAGATGGGCCTGGTCATCTAATCTCTCGATTGTGCAGAGCTGTCCGACCAGCGCACTATTGCGTATACCACTGTACTTTCCTAATCACTGTGATACGCATCGATCATTTCCAATTCCTCACATGAGCTCGAAGATCAGAGTGGCTGTGGCGCAGACCGCCACGCAACAGTTCGACTTCGCCGCGACGCTTGCCAAGTGCCGATCGCTGTGCGCTGAAGCCCACGCCCAGGGCGTCACGCTCATCGCGTTCCCGGAGGCGTTCTTTGGCGGGTACCCCAAGTTCACCAACTTTGGCGCTGTGCTGGGCACACGCACGGACGCCGGTCGTGTCGACTTCCAAAAGTACTTCCGCGGCGCAATCGCTGTGCCTTCGGCCGAGTCGGATGCCATCGCAGCGCTTGCCGAGGAGTTCGACATGTCTATTGTCTCGGGGCTGGTGGAGAAGGCAGGCTCGTCACTCTTCTGCTCGGTCATGTACGTGGATCCAGTGGCCGGTGTGCTGGGCACACACCGCAAGGTCATGCCCACGGCCTCGGAGAAGCTCATCTGGTCCAATGGCTCTGGCTCGACTGCTAATCTGAGTGCGCACACGCTGCACCTTGGAGCGGATGACAACGCGTCGACTGTGCGTGCGGCTGCTGGTATCTGCTGGGAGAACATGATGCCGCTGCTGCGCTACAACTACTACCAGCAGGACATCCAGCTGTACCTCGCAGTGACGGTTGACGGCCGCGAGAACTGGACCAACTCTATGGTCCACATCGCCATGGAGTCGCGCTGCTTCGTGCTATCGGCCAACCAGTACGCAACCGCCAAGGACTACCCGGAATGGCACCAGGCCTCCCTCGCGCAGGCACTGAATGCTGATGGCAGCTCGCAGCCGTTGGATCCAGAGACAGAGATCATCGCGGGCGGCAGCTGTATCATCTCACCACTGGGTCAAGTGATCGCCGGTCCGCTGCGTAAGGCCGAGGGCATTCTTACGGCCGAGATCGACTTGGAGGACATTATTGGTGCGCGCTATGATTTGGACCCCACTGGCCACTATTCGCGCTCAGACGTCTTCGCGCTCAGCATCAACCGGGGCCACGACACTTAGAAGCAGCTGATCATGTAAGAAATGTTCCCTTCATTGAGGCTCAAGACAACACTTTTTACCAATGTAGCGACCGTTTAGCATGAGTTTCAATCTTATGATGAGGTTAACAATAATCTTAGACATTCATGTATTAATAGTATGTAGGGATTCGTCAGTGTTCCGATTACTACTGGTATACATAGTTCTCAGCTATCGGTATACCTCATTTCCAAACATATCCACGACGCACTGCTTCGAAGTACAGTATGTTCCAAATCGAGAAACATTTTGGCTATTAAATTATTTTCGCGACAATAATGAATACCTGGTTTCTGAATTAAAGCTCGGCTGAGCTTCTTCTAATATTAGCTGTCAGCCAGCCAGGAATAACATTCCTGCGTAGAGCACATTCGACACTATCCATTCCGGAATTTGAGCGCATTGTCGACAAGCGACCGTGACCGTCGATGAATGCCAAAGTTGCGAGCAATCATCAGGTTAAAATCGCCAAGAGTGGACTTCAAGATGCCATCCGTGTACAAGTGTACGGTGCTCGCGTGTTGGTGTTGACCGCAGTAGTCGTAGCGTCTCTGGTGATTGTGGTTCACGTCTTAATCAAAGGGCAAGTGCTGAAAACGATTGATGCGAAGGGACTCACTGACGGCGCCAAGCGTGATTTTCTGGACAAGTATAACTCGTATTCAGGCTTAATTGTCTCGGTTGTTCAGATGCCTTTGAGCAAGTTCCTGGACATGTTGCTGCCGATTTTCTTTCTCTGCTTTGCGACCAAGACCATTTTGAATAATGAGACAGCGTCCTTGCGACAAAAAATTGGACCAAAAGTAGCTACGCTTGGTGTATCTTGGCTCATTGGGCAAGGCATCAGCTCTTTAAACGTGCAATTTGACTCACCCAAGGTCAAATACATCATCACACAAAGCGATTTCACTTCGAGTAACGCTGGCGGCAATACCTCGTTCAATGTCACCACCATCACGAATACGACGCATCTTTCCGGTATCCCCAGCACCGACACTGTACTTCGTAGCGCGATTAGCCCAATGAGCGCCAATACTGGCACTACATGCGGCTTCAGCATCGGTCCTGCGAGTCCAAATGCTCAGGCGTCTGTTCAGTTCGGTTTTGCTCTCAACTCTTGGTTGAAATACATGCTTCCAGAATCGATTGCGAGTACAGAATCACTGACATTCGCTATGGACGACACATTTGCAGTGAACTCAATGGACAAATCAAAGCTCCCTGGTGGCGATCTGGAAAAAACAGCATCGCTCTTTAGCTATAGCATTTGGATGATGTGGCGACATTTCGGAAGCACGTACCCGTACAACGTGGATCCGCCATGGTTTGGACCAGTTGATTTCTATAATCGAACTGTCACCTCAGATGCAGCGACCATGCTCACCAACATGCAAAAGCTGGTCACCAACGCCACGGGTGCGCTGGATAACGTCCATAACCCAGACTGGCTGGGTGCTTGGTACGGAGTCTCCACTTCTGAAATTAAAGTTGAATTGGCGAACTTTCACATTTCCCCACAGATCAAGTTCGAGACCGTGACTTTCGATCTGCCGGTGAGAAATGAAACAATGGCTGAATGGATGATGGATGTCATGAACTGGGGAGTCCTTTTGTCGCAAGATGGTGACGATAGCTACTACAGCCTGTCGACAACTCGAAATTGCAACGACAATGGCTGCGTGCTGCCAACACCAAGCAAAGATGGCATTTACCAAGATCAAATTCGAATGCTTCGACTGTGCATGACTGGGCCAAACAGCAGTGAAGAATACATCGAAGCAGTGGCAACAATTAAGAGCCAAACGCTGTGCCAATATCCATCAAACTCGTCGGTTCTTATCTATAGCCTTGCTCGTGATACGGCCATTGAAGCAGTGTGGCACCCTGAAGAGGATGGCGAGCTGCTGCCAGTCGAAACGCCAGATCTATACACAGACACATACTTTTGGTACATGAAGAATCCGCGCACACGGTACAAAGTCACGGTAGGTCGACTGTCGTGGCAATCCAGCGATCTTAGTGACGTGTATGGAGCCAAATGTCAAGCAGGTGTGGACTGCCAGGGCCTTTATATTCCTCTCTCGAACGGTAAACAACACGTCATTCTGAACGAAGCGCAGCTACCAAAGCCACAGAAAGTCGGCTATCCAGTCGAATACACGTCATGGCAGGCGCTTGCTCTCACGAGCACAGCGGTCGACGCGACCTACCAGGCGTCGCTCTTCTATCCACCCAATTATCCATACATGAACGGAAGCACAAAGTGGGCAAATCTAAATGGATCAAGATGTTCTTCCATGGGCTCAGACTTTGTGAATGACATCATGCAGCGGCATCTTTATTCCAGAGACCCGGTTCAGCCAGCGTACACTGCTGCAATGTTTTGGCTGTTTCAAAATGCAGCGCTCAAAGACGTGGATACGACAGCACCTCCCAACAACGGAGCTCGGCTGGAATTCGACGGCAACCAGATCTCGATCTCGCTGCATGTGTCCATGCCTTCGACTTCTGCATTCTTGTCGCTGGCTGGATGTGCGTGTGTATTCGTCTTTGCGCTCTATATCATGGGCTGGGCTCACAAAGACCGCCAAGCATCCAAACTGACGAATCAGTTGACAGCTCAGAACGTTGCAGGGATGTTGGTTGGTGCGCAGCAATACTCTTCGTTTGTGATGCAAATCACTGCGCAAAGCAAAGAGCCTGAGCCCAAGACCATAGAAACTCCAACGTCTACTACGAACCGCATTAGCAATTACAGAATTGACCAGCTAGTGCTCCGTCACAAAAGCGATCTATCTCAAAGTGGTCTCACGATTGGAGCAAAATGAAGCACCACATACAAACATCCAACGCACAGAACCATATCTAGTTCTATGTGTTGGAGGAGTTTCAATTGCTGGCGAATCAGGACCACACTGGAGCCCCTAACATCTAGAAGCCAATTGCAAGCTTTCTTTATATACTGTAGGCTACTGCTTGTCCACTCTGTTGTATCGAAGGCACATAAATTATGGAACAGCAACATCCCGTATTTAAAGTTCAGATCAGAGTCTCTGTTTATGGCATCCGTAGTTTACGGAATCCACCATCATTCCGGTCCGCTGCGTTCCGCGTCAAAGCCAAGAGCTCCAGAGCGATGGCCGATATGGAGATGCTTGGTACGTCTTCTCTACAAGCGTCTTAAGGCAATCGCAGTACAGTTGAAGCCACTGACCCCTCTGCTGTCTGTGTCTCTTGCTCTGCTCCTCAGGCGGCAAGCGCAAGTACCAGGAGACGAATGCGTTCACGGCCAAGGCCGAGAGTGGCACGCTCAAGGTCAAGATCATGCGCAAGGACCAGCGTGGCGTCGCTGTGGGGCTAGGCAGCAGCTTTCCCTCTGGCTTCCAGCAGCAGCAGACTCAGCAGTCGCTGTCCGTGACAGTGCAGTCTCCGCCCAAGCCACGACCCAATCGCAAGCACGTGCCGATTTTCTATCAGTCGCAGCATCGATCCACCAGCACGAGCTCCACGGAAGGTGAGGTGGCGTCCAGCTCCGTCACGTCCACGAGCGACCTGGAGCAGCAGCCTTCGTCCACGACCTCTGACAGTGGCCGCTTCTCGGCCTTGCTCTCGGGTCTGCGCCTGGAAGGCGGCATCAAGAACATGAGCAACTCCAGCACCAGCGTGCCCACGGGCAACCCGCTCTTTGTGCGCACCGAAAGCGACGACATCGGCTCAACTTTTGGCGATCTACTACGCGCTTCGTTTCCTCACAATGGTATCGGTGGATCGACAGACCTCGCAGGCTCGTCGGCCTACCTGCATGGAGAGACGACGGGTCCGGCCACTGCGCTGCACCAGTTGGCCTCGTCCTCGGCTACTTACGGATCGGAATCATCGATTGGCCCAACGTCAGGCGCCGGTACTTACCACTTCGACCCGCTACGTGCTCTGCAAAGCGCGATCGCTGCACACCAGGCGTCGACCCGAACAGACTCTTACGTCAGCCCTTCGCAGTTCGCACACCAGCCGCTTCATCTGAATCATCAGCATCGATCCTCGGACGTACAAAATGCGGACCCAGACGAGGCGATGGACGACGCATCTTCATCCTCCATGCCCATGTCGACGCTCGGTCCGCCGCCTGGTGCTCCGCCGTCGTTCATGTTGCAGAACTCGCTCATGGGCGGCGGCATTGAACGGCAGCCGGACATCGCCAATGTGAATACGCACAACTTTGACTGGGTAAAGCACCTGGCGGCGCAGGGACGACCGCGCTCGGGCTCTTTGCCGAGTATCCCGACCGGTCTACTGGGCGAAAACGCGCAGAATGCGGACGCCACTATGAGCTCTGCTGGCGACAGCGCCTCGAATAGCAATAGTAGCCACCACCACCATCTCGGACCCATGTGGAAAGAAGTATGATATTCCAATACACCTCGGACTCAAGTCCATTGCATCTATGCTACTCTCGCGTTGCTGCTATCAATGCAGTCACTCGTTATAGTCCAGAGCTTCGCCGTCTGTGCAAAACGCAGATACACTACGTAGAATTGGGCGATTGTGAAAATTTACTCGACTGACTGCTGTTGCATTCTGGGTCTCTTAAACTGAGAGAAGGTTCTCTAGTCGATGCGCGGACACGTCCAGAGGTCATCGCCCAGGAAGTGCATCATCTCAATGCCAATACCCTTGTTCTGCGCACGGCTACAAGTGGACACAGCACGAAGAGCATTAGTCCCCCTGTTACTCGCAATTGAACAACCAGCAAATGGCTACGTACATGTCCTCCGACGACAGCGTCAGGATGCCTATTGCCATGGCCAGTTCCTTGCCCTCAGCCATGATCGCCTATTGGAACACCAGCGTAGACATCGTCAATACCCATAGAGACATCAAAGCGTATGAGGCGGAGCATTCTATCGAGTACCACAGGCGTGCCAGCTTCCAGACCTTCGGGCAGATTACCACCAGCAGACGTGAGACCGGGACACATGACGTTGGCGCCTGAGAGCACGAACGGGATCGCGCCCTTATCAGCGCGCACTTGTTTCATCACGTGCGGAGCTGTGCAAGAGGAGGAGAAGCCCAGCAGATCGTTAGTACCATCAGAGAACCCATAAAACTGAAGACCCTGTTGATAAACGCACCCTGATGCAGCAGCTTGAGCGTTGGCATGAACGGACCATCGCGCTGGTTAAAGAATAGCGGCACTCCATCCTGAAGCACCAGCTGGATGTGGTTCTGGCTACAGCATCCGTAAACAGTCAGGATCATGGCCAGAGGAATCCGATGAAGCACAGCAGGTCCAATCAACCAACCATTTGGCCACGACCAGCGGCGCTTTCTTGGGCAACAGCTCTTCCAGATACGGCTCAATGAGCGGATACTGCTCTAGGATCCTGCCTCGGATCGTGCGCTGCTGGGACGACTTGACTTTGCTGCTCGTGCTCACGTGCTCCTCCACACTGAAGCGCTTGAACATGCTGCTCCTGGCTTCTCTGTGGAGCTCAAGTATTCAAAACCCTAACATATCACAATAACGAACAAAACATATATCAGCTACATGCGACAAATTCACACAACATGGTATCTGTTATGTGACACCATTGGATATGGATATATCAGGATGGGCAATCCAGCCGTGGTACACCAAAACTCATTTGCAGAATGTATAGTGTCTGATTTGCAATCCGATGTCAGGTAATTGTCCCCCCCCCCGACTCCTTCCGTCATCTCATTTCCCAATCGCCAGCAGCTCCAGAGAAGCTATGAGCACGAGCAGTTGGAGCGTCGTGAGCGTGCTCGTGCAGCCTGGCCCTCTGGGTCTGATCGTGAGCAAGAGCAACGCCGGCGGTTCCTCAGGCGGCGCTGTGGTGGTGGACGGTTTCCGTCCCGTGGGCGAGAAGGGCGAGAAGGGCACACTGGAGCAGCACGGCGGCATCGTGCAGGGCTCGGTGCTGTTGGGCGTGAACGAGCACGACTTTACAGACCCGTCGCTGGCGTTTGACAAGATCCGCGACGTGCTCATCGAGACGGCGTCGCTCGAGCGTGAGGTGCGCTTCAAGGTGCCGCCCGCCGGTGCGGCCGAGGCGCTGCGCACGGCCGGTAGCAAGAAGTTCCACGAGGAGTACACGTTCGGTCGCGAGCTGGGCTCGGGCACGTTCTCGGTCGTGCGCGAGGCCACGCACCGCAAGACCGGCGTGGTGTACGCCATCAAGTGCATCAAGCGCGCGGAGCTGACGGACGAGGATTTGGATGCGCTCATGCTGGAGGTGGACATCCTCAAGCAGATGGAGCACCCGCACATCATGAAGCTGTACGACGTGTACCTCGAGGACGAGTACTACTACCTCGTGACGGAGCACATGCCCGGCGGCGAGCTGTTCGACCGCATCGTGGAGAAGAACTTTTACACGGAGCGCGAGGCCCGCGACCTGGTCAAGGTGCTGCTCGAGTCCATCAAATACTGCCATGACAAGCAGGTCGTGCATCGCGATCTCAAGCCCGAGAACCTGCTGCTCTCGAGCAAGAGCGACGACGCGGACATCAAGCTGGCCGACTTTGGCTTTGCCAAGAAGGTGGCGGTGAACGGCGAGGGCCTGGTCACGGCCTGCGGTACGCCCGGCTACGTGGCGCCCGAGATCCTGCAGGCCAAGCCGTACGGCACGGCCGTGGACATTTGGAGCATCGGCGTGATCACGTACATCCTGCTGTGCGGATACCCGCCGTTCCACCACGACAACCAGAGCATGCTGTTCCGCCTCATCAAGTCGGGCAAGTTCGTGTTCGATTCGCCGTACTGGGACGACGTCTCGGCCGAGGCCAAGGACCTGATCTCCAAGATGCTGGTCGTGGACCCGGCCCACCGCGCCACGGCCGACGAGCTGCTCGCGCACAAGTGGATCACGGGCAGCGACATCTCGAACGTGCACCTCACTGGCACCATCGAACAGCTGCGACGCTTTAATGCGCGACGAAAGTTCAAGGCCGCCGTGAGCACGGTCAAGGCCACTATCTCGCTCACTAAGAAGCTCACACTCGGCGGCTCGAGCCACCTGGCGAGCACTGCCGAGGTACCCAGCGACAGCTCCGTCGCGCCGCCGTCCACGGACGAGACTGCTGCTGCGACTCCTCCTGCTGCGCCCACGGCTCTGGCGTGAGTTGGAGAAGCGCGTCACTCGCCTGCATAGCCCCCGTCTCTATGTGGTGATCTCCATGCACGTTGTTTCCACGCATAAACTGTTGATAAACATGCTCGCTGTTCCCCAGTCTGTCTCCCAAGCGTTCTCTATTGGAGCTGTTTCATGAGTATTTCTGTCACTCGCCTCGTGGCATCAGACGCCAACAGCAGCAGCAGTCGTGCAGTGGGGACGCCAGCAGCGTTCGTTTCGTCCTTCCATTGATCAGACAGACGCCGTGCGACCTCCCGCTCTGATTTGAAAAAGCGACGCAGCCATGCTCAAGCTTCTGTCGCCCAAGACCAAGGCCTGGATGGCTCAGAACAGCAGCAGCAGCGACAGCGTTGTCCTACGCGTGGGCGACCAGGATATCTCTGCGTGGAAAGACGTGGAAGTGAGTGTTGCGCCTGGCCCTCTGGGCATTCTGTTGGATGGAAACGTCACTACGGCCGCAGTGCTCGAAGCCTTCGCTCCAATCGGAACTGACGGCTCCAAGGGCGTCGTCGAGCTCCATGGTGGCGTGGCTCTAGGCAGCGTGCTCATCGGCGTCAACGAGTACGACTTCATGAGCACCAAGATGTCTCTCGCAGAGATCGGAGGAGTGCTGCGTGAGAGCGGCCATCTCACTCGTCTCATGAGGTTCAAAGTGCCTCCTTCGGCACCGGTGGCGATTGAAGCCTCCGGTGTAGCTACAGCAATGGAAAACGACAAAAACAAGCTGCTTCCCAGCAATGCGACTCCTTCACAAGCCCCCGAGCTGGAGCAATCGCCTTCGCCAAATAACGAACGACGCAATAGCTGGAAGCTCGCTGGCTTCCGCACGCCTCCGGCGACAACTCCAACTGGCAGCGAGATCACATTGAAATCAGGCTTTGTGTCCATGGTCTCTCCTAGCAACGGGGCGATTCGCGCTGCTACGTTGCCATTGCAGCAAGACCAGGATGGCACCACGCTGGTTGTTGAAGTGCCCTCCGGTCCAATGGGATTGCAATTTCACGGTTCCGTGACGGACCGTGCCCTCGTTCTCGGCTTTGTTCCTCTGCCGGATGGCTCAAAGGGCGTGCTGGAGCAGCACGGCGGTGTTCTCCCAGGCTCCGTGCTGATCAGAATCAACAATGACGACATGTCGACGGCATCGTTGGAGATGGTCCGCTCCGTTCTGTCGGCTCAGAGCGGTGTCACTCGTCGTCTGGTGTTCAAACTGCCACCACCGAACCACCAGGCAGTGCCAAGATCATCAATGAGCAGACTTTCTCAGCCGATGGTCGTTGAAGACGTTGACAAGCGCCGCCAGTTGGAGTTGAAGCTCATCCTCAAGTATGACAAGCGCCAGATCACGCGTCATGAGTTCTGGTGCCTCATCGACGCCGAGTGGATGAACCAGTGGATGAATTTCGTCGCGCGTGGTGGACCGATGCCAGGCCCAATTTCCAATGGCTCGTTACTCGAGCCTGGATGGGAAGAGCGCATGAAGATGGACGCTCCCGGCCGTCCCGACGTGCCACTGAAAGGTCTGAAACTCAAGCAGCACTACCGGGGTGTGGTGCCTATGGTATGGTGCATGCTCGTGGCTTTGTATGGTGCGGACAACGCGCCGATTCTCGGAAGGTAACGTGCTGTAAACGAACTGCCATCGAGGGAAAGCTGACGCGAGTGTGAATATTGTGCTCATCTAGATACATTCTGGACCTGGAGGCTGACTCCGTGAGCGAAACGGATGTGAAGACAATGCTTCGTGAGCCTCAGCCCCACGCCGAGATGCTGGTGCGCGCTTTGCGAGAGAAATGCCAAGTGTAAATCGAGGTCTCTGCATTTCGTAACTTTTATGAACTTGATCTTTTTTTAGCTTTGAGTCGAATTCGTTGTGCTTAAATGGGCTCAGGGCAGTTGAGAGCGCAAAACAAGGAACCTGACCAACACCTGCTGGCAACAATTGACATTTTCGCAGAACATCAAACACTGATAAGAGTGTAGCTATGTCTGCAACTGTGAATGCTGTGGCGTTAAGGCACAGGCAATCCTGATACTGGACGTAGAATGTCGCTTGATTGGGTGTCAGGTCTGCCATCGTGATGAAATCGCAGTAATGGTGTCTTCATTTACGGTACATACTTATGTCGGAAAGAGAGTATGGACACCACCGAGCCATCATCTGGGCAAAAACCAGCCACTCTTTCCAGCAGAATCAAATGCAATCCTCAATGCACTGTCGCAAGACGTCAGATACGACAGAGCAGACAAACTATGAGCTTGATCTGGCAAGAATGATATGGAAATGACTCTCTTGGTGCAAATCACCAACAAGGACAGCGTGCATGAAGGTACGGCACCGTCGAATGCTTCTGACCCACAACAACGTGGCACTGAAGCGTCAGTCGTCGCGTCTCGCGAATATCCCGTCCATGGAACTCGAACGCGAATTGTCGTCATTTAAGCTCTCTCGTTAGCGCTACTTGGCTTTCATGACGTGGACGAGGGGGTTCGTATGTGTTTCACCCAATGGCACCACGCTCATTGGACTTCTCAGCTGTACGCCAAAAACAAACCGTAGAAATGCAATTTAGTGGGGAGTTTGTCATCGTGCAAGTTCTCGAAGGAAGGAGAGGACTTAGCTGCGAATTCTGCCTATATCTTAAGCATTTCTATCAATTAAGATACTAATTCACGCATACTGTACCACTGGCCATTGAAATAGGCTAGATTGACCTTGTCTTGGTGCTTACGTGTCGAGGTGCATGATCATGCAAGGGACTCACTGAAGCAGATCGCGCTGCTCTTCCAAGATATGCAGCCCAAGCAAGTTACAACCCAACGACTTAAGGCCACTCCGCAGTACTGTATGCGATCAATTGGTGACCCAAGAGGATCGATTCCCGCACTCGAATGGGATCACGCTGGAAACGAGCTCCAGTCATGTGAACGCATCCATGAGCTCTTCGAAATGGCCTCAAAGCCTGGCCGTCCGATCCACATGGATACACAGAGTTACGGTTCATGCGGCGTAATCAGTTGTACCGTACGCTCGCGACAGCAAGTACGAATGCAAAATATTCAGTTCTGCGAACCACATGGGGGAAACGGCTTCTTTTCCACCAATGCGAATGTTCCATAAACTGCATTTCGGCCAATCAGACGTCGATGTCACCTCTTTTTCCCAAGGGATCACTTGATGCTGGCAGCGCTTCTCCGCAGAGACCTAAGGCTCCGCTGCGGTCTCCATCCGCCGTCTCGCTGCTCCTCTGGTCGCGTCGTTTCCATCTCCAGCAGCCGCCCCAGAGCCTCGCAGTCCCGCCCCATCGCCTCCATGTTCATCTGGCGCAACCGCTCCAACACGCCGCCACTGGTGGTGGAGGACCGCATCTCGCTCAAGTTGCGCACGAGCGTGATCGTCCAGGTCGAGGTACGTGCGAATGAGACTGATGTGCGTAGAGTGGTGGTCGGGCTAACACAGCGGGCGGTCGTGTTCTTGTGCTGACGCAGCCGACTGAAGTGGTAGTGGAGAAAAAGAGCTCGTCATCGTCGCTGCCGGCTTCGCCCAAGAAAGAGGCGTGCTCCAGACGCGGATCCACTGTCCCCGTGGACGTTTGGGCCACAGACGACTCGGAGATCGGCGTTACGAGCGTCATCAAGCCCGACGACAAGGCCAAAGTGCTGTACGAGGTCTCGCTCTACTTCCCGAGCTGCTTTAAGCTCTGGCGCGTGCAGCGCAGCTACGCTGACTTCGCCTCACTGCACATCTTGCTCGAGAACAACTTCCACACGCTGCTGCATGACCGCAAGATCCTGTTCCCGCGCCCGGCGCGCCGGTCTTGGGAAGCGCTGAGAGCCACGTACTCACAAGAGGCCGCGCAGAAGATGCTGCAGCTGCTCAATGTCTATCTGCGGCGGCTGCTGGAGATTGAGGACATCCACACGAGCACGGTCTTCCGAGAGTTCTTCACACCCAGACCGGACTCCAACGACTCGGACATAACTGGCAAATTGTTGCCTCCATTCGCGCCAGCAGCTGCGGTCGAATCGATCTCGTCTCCACCGCCTGCTCCTCTGGTGCCTGCTTTACCTGCTCCACAGGTGGAGCAGCTGCCAGAGCTCCGAGCGGCGCCTGTGAACGACATGGAGATCCCTCCGCTGGCACGCACAGAGCCCATGAAGCAGATCTGTGAGCAGAACATCTATTTCGGCACGGCCATTGAGCTGCGCACACTCGGAGGCCTGGCTATCGGTCTCACGAGACGCAGCGCACTCTCAGGCTCGCAAAAGGCTGCAGCGGTAGCTGTTGGTATGGCCGGCATGGCGTTCACAGGCCCGTTATCGGCGCTCGTTGCGCTCAGCGCCGTGGGTGGCGGCATGGGCAAGTACCAGCTCAATATGTCGTACTACGCTGCAGTCAAGCTGCCCAAGCCTGGGCTCACCAACACGTACCGCAATCGTCTACGCACGAGATCGCGCTCTCGCGCGTCGTCCTTGATGGCTGGCACCAACACGTCTTGCGCAGGGAACGTCGGCTCGTTCATCGTTGAGAACGCCGAGCAGTTCTCGGGCCCACGTCGTGTGGTCAAGTTCGGAGATGTGATCCACTTGTACTGCAAGAGCGTGCGCAAGAATCTGCGCTTGAGCCAACCGCCAGACTCCAAGCGCGGCCATCTCATGGTCTCGACTGCTGAGAGCCATCGCGTGACACTGCGGCTGGTCTCTCCGTACGGCTTCACAGGCAGCGTAGTCTGCGGCAGCCAAGTGTATCTGCAGGTGGTCGACAGCGAGTGGGCCGGAGAGTTCTTGAGTCTCAACGGCGAGTTCATCGCCAGTGGGAACTCGCCCATGGTCTTTGAAGTCGGACTACACAGCCACATGTGCCACATGCGAGAGGATCACATTGTGACGGCGCCCAAGCCAGTCCGCAAGCCGCTTCAGCTGCGCGTCATGGTCTACAACGTGTGGCTCATGCCCAGTATTCTGTCGACGTTCAATGAGAAGCTGTCCCCAATGGGCACGCAGCGTGCGCAGGCGATCCCCAAGTGCATCGCGTCGTTGAACGTGGACGTCGTGGTCTTTTGCGAAGCCTTTTGCTCAACCTCACGCGAGATCTTGGCGACAGGCATGAAGGCGCAGGGCTATCTGTACATGACCAAGGTGGTCGGTGCCAGCGCGATCATGTCGACCAAGAAAGTGATCGACGGCGGCGTGTTCGCCATGAGCAAGTACCCGATCGACCACTACCAGGAGCTCACGTTCGGGACTACGGCTACTGGCGATGACCGCATGTCGGACAAGGGCGTGATCTACTTCCAGACACGCGTTGGGAACGAGGCTGTGCATGTGTTTGGCACGCATCTTCAAGCGTGGGAGACACCTGTGGCCGTGGACGCTCGCAAGGCCCAAATTAAGCTCGTGCGCGAATTCATGGACGCCATGCGCATCTCTGACCAAGAGGCCGTCGTGGTGGCGGGAGACTTCAACGTAAACAAGGTCTGCATTGAAAACGAGGAGTACGATGACATGCTCGAGGTACTAGGCACGACTGACCCAGAGCTGACACCGGAATCGTCACCATTCAGCTTTGACCCGACGACCAACAAACTGTCAGTCGATGGACCAAGCTCCGGCGGGATCACTGAGCGACTTGACTACGTCATGGTCGCACAGGATTACCGTCCAGTTTTGGAAAGCTCGTCCGAGGTTGTGCCTCTCAAGGCTACGAAGGACTGGCAGGCGCCACCTGAAGATGAAGAAGTTGAGGCCGATGAGCTGTTAGACCTCTCGGATCATTATCCGGTCGTGAGCGAATTCCGTTTTGGCTAAATTGAGCGCCTTATAATGAGTGAATTGGCAGCAGGACAGAGGAGCTTCTGCTGGATCGACTGATTGGACTTGTGGTATTGCGCCGGCAAGAGAGAAAGAGAGAGAGTGCGCACAAAAGTCTAGCAGACAGAGAGATAGGATTCATAGCAAGATGTAGCCAAGAACGTACAAGTAAATGAATGTAAAGTGCTTTGAATTGTTTACATGAAGAAGGAAACTCATCTCGCAAAGCTTCAAACACGCGTTCTTTCGACCAGAACGGTCTCAAGCAGAGCCAGTCGTACAACATACTACTAGTAGTATGAAAGATATAAGTACTCAATCCAGCGACCTCGAGCGTTCAAGCTGGCCTGAATGATCGCCTACTGACGCAATTTACGGCCATAAGGCGACACCGTGGCGGGTTCCGGTGTATCCGTCATGACTGGGGCCGGTGTATCCGTCACCACGGGGACCGGTGTTGGAGCGGCAGAACCCGACCCTGACGAACTTGACGTAGGAGAGAACGTTGGCGTGAATGTCGTGTCTTCCTGCGATCCTGTGCCGCTGCTTCCGGCGGAGCTACTGGAGCTGGGTGATCCACTCGTGCTGGCGCTAGTTGAGCCACTTTTGGACGTTGACGAGCAACCACTGCCGGTGCAAGACGGAGTCTCAATTGTAGGCGTTGGTGTCTCGATCTCGGCTGGAGTTGGAGTAGTCGATTCTGGAGTAGGTGTAGTCGATCCTGATGAGGACGACGACCAACTGCCTTTCCCAGAGCTTCCCGACGCACTAGTCGAGCCACTTTCTGACACCGACGTGCAGCCACTACCGGTGCAGGACGACGAAGGAGCGGGCTCTGGGGTCGAAGAAGTGGGCTCTGGAGTCGCCGTTGTAGACACCGGAGAAGGAGTCTCCATGGGCGTCGCTGTCGGAGCGTCTGTCGCGACGTCACATTTGCTAGGCACGAAAGTCGGTGTCGGTGTCGAACTAGCAACAGCACTCTCACTGCTGGAGCCTGTATCGCCGCAAACCAAATTCGGAACGCAGCCGTAGACATTGCCTTCAGGCGAGAGTAAGGTGCAACGCGAGCCAAAGTCCAAATCGGCTTGTGGTACCGGGCAGTTTTGGTCCGGTGCCGACGAGCAGATCGGTCCTTCGGTGCAGAAAACTCCGCGGTTGACTACACTCACAGGGAACCAGTTGTTCTCACCCGTGCAGCTCGTGGGGATTGTCTCATTGAGAGCACAGTAGTCGGACGCGTGGACAGCCAAGAGCTGGGCAGCGACAGTGAGCATGAAGATCGGGCAGAACTTGACCATGATGCTGGTTTGGTAGACGCGTGAGGGCGTGAGCGTTGGGAGCACCGGAGGAGCTGGGGAAGGCAGGAGGTCACTTGAGCTGGCTCAGGTGAATTGAGGAGTGAGTATCTTGGAGAGATCCGATCCGCACTCGCACGATCTTCTGAACAAAGAGCCACCCCTCCATGTTCTTTTCCAACGGCCAGCAAGCGTTTTCCCTGGTAATGATATTCCGGTAGTTGCTGCTCCGACTCGTTTGCAAACTCGTAAGCTCTCGCTATCAAGTCAGAGAGCACATATGCCGCGTTCTTCCGCAACGTTAACTCCTTGGGAATGTTGCTGGAGCTAGCGCATTGCCGTCCGTTGCGGATTTTAGCGCATCGTTTCGATTTCTGTACGAAACTCCTGGCCAACGTCCGCGAGTTTCTTGAGTTCTTGCTCGAACGAGTGGCTTTGAGCAGACTCTCTCCAACCATCGCCATGGCTGTTAAAGCGACCTCGTCTGCCAAATCGTTTTGGCCACAAAGAGTGTGCTTGGGCTATCGTATTGATCTCGCAAGATCTCGCTCAAGCTTTCACGAATGCTCGTGCAAAGGACACGAGTTTGAGGCTGAAATCCATTGATTACAATGCAACTGAGAAGACGGCGTCCTTCCTTCGTCCTGATTACTGGCGTCAAGCACTTTCAGCAGTCGTGTGCAGACGCGTTTGCTCGAAATGGTCCATGCAATGCGCCACGCGTGAGAACCGCATGAGCCTCTGCAGCAGCCAGTCTGGCGCCAGAACCATGACGATCTCCAGCAATGCCAGGGTACACGGCAATAGCAAGCGCCATTGATTGCGACGCACCGCAGCCACAACGTGCTCAGCTATATCGTCTGGCTGGAGCCAAGAGGTCATTCTAGGCGGCACAGCGCCTTTCACCATGCCTGTATCAATGAAGGACGGGCACACGAGCGTCGTGTGAACGCCAGTCTTGCCCATGCCGGCAAGTTCCTGACGCAGACTGGTCATGAGGCCAACCACAGCGGCTTTGCTCACTGCGTAGTCGATGAGTCCAGGGCCTCCGAACATTCCAGCAGCGCTCGCAATAGCCACGATGTGGCCGCTGTTGCGCTCCGCCATAACCGGAAGGAAGGCCTTGATGGTCCAGAAATGCGCGAGCGCATTCACGTTTATGGTGCGCTCGATCATGCGGTCTGACGAGCTCAGGATCGGAGCTCCGTCCACGATGCCGGCGTTGTTAACCAGGATGTCCACGCCTCCAAACTTGCTCACGACCTCTCGACCGACCGCGTAGACTCTCTCTCGATCCGTGACGTCCACTTGGTAGAAGAGCGCTCGCTCTGCACTTTCGATAGCTGCGATCTCAGCCACGACGTGCTCCCCAAGGGCTACGTTCAGGTCCCAGATGACCACGATCGCCCCAAGAGCTGCAAAGCGGAGCGCCATGCAGCGGCCGATGCCCATGGCCCCGCCTGTGATGAGCGCGACGTCGCCTTTGATCACCTTCATGGACGAGAACCAGCTAAACATAGCGACCTTGGGGATAGAAGCAGATGCGGATGTGAACGATTGACCCACTTTAGTTGACTTGCTGACTGGCTGGCGACAGCCAAGGACCTACAGCAGACTCCTTTGCTGATGCTAGCCCATTGCAGACGCATACTGTAGACATTCAACCCTTTCGAATCGGCTCTCAATTACAACGGATTACAGCCACAAACATTTACTCCTTATTGACGGCGGCATGCGGACGCGTCTGCTCAAAGCTCTTCATGGAGTGGGCTACGCGCATGAAGCGCACAAACGCCATGGTGAGCCAGTCCGGGAAGATAGCAGCCATGACCTCCATGACTGACAGGAGTGAGGGCGTGAGCAGGCGCCACTGGTTGCGACGCACAGTGACCACGATCTGGTCCGCGACGTACTCAGGCTTGAGCCACGAGGTCATTCGAGGAGGCTTTACGCCCTTGAACATGCCCGTGTCAATGAAAGACGGACACACGAGCGTCGTGTGCACGCCGGTCTTGCCCATGCCCACCAGCTCCTGACGCAGTGCGACCATAAGCCCCGAGGCCGCGGCCTTGCTGGCGCAATAGTCGACCATGCCGGCGCAGCCAAACAGCGCGGCCGCGCTCGAGATGGATACAATGTGACCGCTATTGCGTTCCAGCATGGTCGGCAGGAAGGCCTTGATGGTCCAGAAGTGCGACGTCGCATTCACGTTCATGGTGCGCTCGATCATGCGGTCCGAGGAGCTCAGGATCGGCGCGCCGTCCACAATGCCGGCGTTGTTGATCAGGATATCCACGCCGCCGAAAATGTCCACGATCTCTCGGCCCATAGCGTAAACGCTCTCGCGGTCCGTGACGTCCACTTGGTAGAAGTGCGCCTTCTCAGCGCCGTCGATCTCGGCGATCTCGGCCACGACCCGCTGGCCCAGGTCGGCGTTCAGGTCCCAGACGATCACGACAGCTCCAAGAGCCGCGAAACGCAGCGACAGCAAGCGGCCGATGCCCATGGCGCCGCCCGTGATGAGCACAACATCGCCCTTGACCGACTTTTGACGCACGAGCCACCCGAACATGACGACGCAGATTGAAGAATGACTCCCATGCTTGAAATATGGAAATGATCGCGTGCGTTAGAGAGCGGGATTACGGTAGTTTCGTTTGTATGAGTATTTGTATGGAGAGTGGGACTGATTGTGATCTGGCAGTCAAACTGACGTAGCGGGGCGAATCAAACCGACCGACCGGTTAAAAGACCCGACCGACCAGACGACGGGCATGAATGGGCGGTCTATTATTGAGCTTACTATCAAGCGCTGATGTGGTGCGTCCAGAGGCAGTTGTGGTCCTCTGGGTGCCAGATCTCGACCAGTTGTGGGAACCGCTTTGGATCGTGCAGCATCGCGCAGTCGACCTGCTTGGGGATACAGATGGCCTGTAATGCCGACAGCGAGTCGAGAGCTTCAATGCTCATCACTGGTGTGAGACCGAGATGCAGAAACTCGAGCGTTGGCAGGGCTGCAAGCGGAGCCACGTCCTGCACTTTGGTCGAGTTGAGGATCAGCGACTGGATCTTGCGCAGACCCGAGAGCAGTGACGTGTCATCAAAATCCACGCGTCCATACAAACACAGCTCTTCCAGCTCCGACAGCGAGTGGAGGAACGTGAAATCTTGGCTCTGGCGATGGCGGCGCACCATCTGCCGCTTTACCAGATTGCGCAGTGACAGATCGAGCTTCTTGAGCCCAGGCAGATGCGCGAGCGGCGTGAGGTCCTCGAAAAGCACATCGACTAGTGCGAGATCCTTGAGCTCCGTAAAATTTTCCAGTGGGGACAGGTCGATGATCTCTGGAGATGATGGGAACGAGAGTGCCAGCTTCTCCAGATGAGTGTGCTGCGATAACAACTGCAGATCGCTTGTAGACCAACGCTTCTCCAAGTGAATGTGACGCAGCGTAGCGATCGAGGACTCTAAAGGCCAGTAATCTGTCAATCCCTGGATTTGCAATCGCTCGAGATAGCAAAATGATCCCAGAAACGAGCTATCGATGAGCGGCACGTCTAGGAGATCGCCTAGATCTCCATCCCATCGGTAAAGTCGAAGGTTCTTCAAGGACACGAGCGGCAGAGCCCATGCAGCCTTTGCGTCGCCTACGCGCATGCCTTCTTCGGCAGTCAAGGCGTCAACATCCAACAGCAGCGTCTCCAGCTTCAGCAGTGTCGACAATGGATTCAGATTGCGCGCCAGCGTCCGTCGGATATCTAGATACGTTAGCGCCGGCGTCGCACCGGCAAACTCCAGATCGGTCAGTCGCGTGTCTCGAAATGCGCCGTGCTCCAGATCCGGAGCATTCAGCACCAATCGGAGTGCGTCCATAGAGCCCACGCGGTTCATCTTGAGTTGTCGCAGGCGAGGCAGGTCTCTCAAAAAGCCCACGTGCTGCACCCAATTGCGACTGATGTTCAGGTACTCGAGCTGAGGCAGGCCATCGAGCGCCGAGAAGTCTTGCACGCGGGTCTCGGACAAATCGAGCCACTTGAGTAGCGGCATGGCGCGAGCGCACGAGATGTCGCTCACGCGTGTGCGTTTGAGGTTCAATGTCTCCAGCCGCGTGAGACGCTGCAAGGACGCGATGTTCGCGATGGTCGAGTCGGCGAGATTGAGCGACTTCAGCTTTTCCAGCACGCCGAGGTCCGCAAACTTGGTCTCTGGGGCCCAAGAGAGGTCCAAGTCAGTCAGCAGAGTCAGACCTTTGAGTCCACTCAGCCGCAGCACTTTATTCTGCTTGCGTGGATGCTGGTGCTGGTTGTGTAGTGGATCGATGCCAGGATCAGCGTGATGACCGACCGTGCGCTCGCAGGAGCAGCCCCAGAACCGCACGCGATGGACGCTGGGCACGTACCGCATCATGCTAAGCAACTGCATGCCTGATTTCGGCAGCGACACGGCCGTGATGTACCGCAACATGGCCGGATCCATCTTGCCCAGGAACGTGGCGGCGCAGTACCCGGCCCAGTCGAGGCCTATGGGCATCACCGGCAGCCGTAGATCGCATTGCGACCAGACCAGCTCCCGCAACTCTGACCGCAGAGACCGCCGGTTGACGCACGAGAGCGTCTTTTGGCTGTCGAACGGCAGGAACTGCAGCACCAAATGCACCAGCGCGCCGTCGCGCTCCAGCAGCAGCTCCAGCAGCTCCATCCGCATTTCGTTCGAGGAAGAATGCTACCTACATTGCTCTCTGATTGGCTGAAAATATGTTTCTAGAACGTCGTCCTAGAAACTTATTGAGTGCGCTTAGCGTTAAGTACGACGAAAAAGACTCAGTCTCTGAGTCTGGGCAGTGGTTGTATCAATCTGAGTCACTCAGACTGTTACCGGTATATCGTCACTTCAAGACATCTTTCCAGCAATAGATTACCGGTATTAAATCGCACCAGTACGGTGCTGATAACTGTGTGTTGAGACTAGATTAAACGTCTGCACAACCTGACACCACTCAACGAACAAAGTAATTCATCACGATCATCTGCATCAGCAAAACAGAGGGCAGCGAAGAACTTAGTGAATAGAGGGTCAGTATATTTCGTCAGGCCCATTATGTCATAAAGCGACTCATCTGACTAAGTGCGATGGCCTGATGGGTTCACATGGGTCCGTTACTGACGCAATGTTCCAGATGATGAGAAAACCCCGTCGACAGAAGAGCTACTGTGAGCGGATCGACGCTACCCACGGTCGACCTTTCAAGGTGTGTGTGTGTGTGTGAGTGTGTGAGGACAGCCCACAGGATATCTCGGTTTTGTCATCCAGTTTGTCACAGGAACGTTGCGTGAAAGGTCGCGACCTCCCGACATACAAGAAGCCAGAGCATCCAACGACAGCGCCTCTTTGGAAGCGGAGGAGAACGATACACCTCGATATGTCGTTCTCCTCCGCTTCCAAAGACCCCACGCCGGAAGGTTTCAGTCTCCAGTTCACTTGATCTTGATCAAGTCAAAACCTCTACGAGTTCCACGCAACTCGTCACCAGTCTTTCCAGTATCATCATGGTCAAGTTCACGCCGTTCTTTTTCTTGGCTCTTGGCGCTCCTCTACTCGTTGTGCGTGGAGATGCCTACGGATCCTTGGCCTCGGCATCGTCCTCCCTGCCGTCGTCTGGATCTTCGGATTACAATCCTGCATCGGACTCTGAGTCTAAATCGGTATATGGATCCACGTCTGACTCGTTCTCCGGGTCTGCATACGGATCATCGTCAGGCTCGTCCTCGGTGCCAGCCTACGGCTCTGCGTCGGAGTCAGCTCCTTCGGGGTCGTCTTCTGTGCCAGGCTATGGATCCTCATCAAAGCCAACGTCGGAATCTACTTCGGGCCCATCATCTGGCTCCGAGGAAGCGCCTTACGAGACCTCATCAGGATCATCAAGCGTTAATTCTGCAAACTGCACCCTAGACACCACAGTTCCGACGCAGTGCGATGGGTCCGATAACTGGTGGCCTGTGAGCGTGGTTGGCGAGGGCACGTTCTGCACTCAGGGTCCCGTGTGCGTTGGTACCGAAGGTGCCAACTGCCCAGTGCCGCAAAGCGGTCTTGACTTTGGCTCGCAGTGCATCGTGCTCTCGAAAGAATCCGGTGTACGCGGCTGCATCCCCAAGCCGTACTGTGGCGAGGTGCTTCCAGCTCCTGAATCGTTCTACAGCCAATCGGGATCGCAGGAAACTACGCCGGACGTGCAGACGACGGCACCTGGAGTTACTCCATACGCCACCCCAAGCGCCAAGTGCGATGTGGATCTCGAAGCCTCAGTCACTGCTGCTCCCACGAATCCGTCCGGCGATATCCCAGACCAGACTCCTGCTCCGATTGAGACTGTTCCCACGGCATACGATGACACGGAAGCCACAGAAACCCCAGCATATTCGGAGGCGACCCCGAGCCCACAGAGCAATTTGTTTTACGACACTCCCTCGACCAGCTATGACGCTGACGGCTCTGACTTCGACGGAGATTACTCTGGATCTGATTACGACGACGATTACGACTCTGGTTCTGTCGATTACGACGGATCGGATGTCTCTGCTTCGTACAGTTCGGAGAACGATATCTACCCAGTGGAGGATACATCGGCCCCCAGCACGGACCCTGTCTCTGCTTACAGCAATATCCGCAGTCTGCGTCATAGCAACTAGACAGCCCCACCATGTCGATTGTAAGTACTGTACTGCAAGCACAACGCACTGAGTAGTAGTGAGATAAACCTGCAAACGGAGCAAATTTGATCTCTGGAAAAATGTATCCATATCGATTTCAACAGGGATACATGCTGATGCAATCGTGAATAGCTCACACTGCGACTCACGCTTGTAGTGTACGTCCAGATGCAAGTGTACATACAGCACGCTTAGATCCATACAGAAGCGGAAACGCGCCGCTTCGCGCAAGTCACAGCAATAAGTGTGCGTGCGACTGATCCTTCATATGCGCGTCTCGAAAAGACCGGTGCGCTCGTCCTTCCACTGAAATGGTGGTAAAGAGTCGCTTGTGCCGTCTGCTCTCTGTACTTCCGAAGAAAGAATTGTCCTGCCCAGTGATTCATATTCGATTGTTCTAGTCACGATTCCACCAGATACATTGTCTTTTTCTCCTCCAGATTCTTCAACCAGTGATTTCCACATAACACATGGAAGAGATGGATTTTTGACTTTGAGAAGTACTTAGAATTACAGTACTCGACATGACTCTCTGCGATAGAACCGCTTCTCTATGAATGCTGGCGTGGGCGATCGACACGCTGTCCATGGAACGTCTAAATCTTTCCAATCGCTTTCTGATATCCATCCGTCAGTACCGGTAAAACCGGTATGACGTCTGATTCATAAGAAGACCAACTCAGTCTGCTGGTGCATGAGCGACACCAGAGCGATGAGAAAGCGACTTCTCAGCTAAGTCCACCCCGCTCTCAACCCACGCTCTCAACCCATGCGCACGCTGTCTTAGAAATATTCCATGGACGTGCGCCATGTGATCCGCCCGTTTGGTAGTTCAAGGCGTCCGCCTGCAGTGGCTTCTGATATCGAAACGTAACGGAAGCGGCGCGAGGATTAATTCGTCTCAGCTTCCACGATCCTTCCTGCTCACTTCCGAGCCGGATTAGTCGCAGATTTGAACCCAGGCGCCACCAGAAAAGGGAACCTGTGCTGGCGATCTCCCTTGGCGTGCGTGCGTAGTCCAAGGAGCGCGCGCGGTCTTTCGACTGGACCTTCTTGAGACTCGAGTCTTCCGTAGCTCACCCTGTGGGTTCACCTTCGCACTGGTGCTGGCTACGCTCGCTGGAGCAGGAGTGCCATGCAGCAGCTCATTCACGTTCTTACTCAGTTCGTCACAAGCTCACGGGTCTTCGACTCGTCCTAGCGCCTTCGTCCAAGTCCCAAGCTGCTCGTTCTTCTGAAAAAAAAATCAAGAAAACCCAAGAAACATGGTCAAGTTTACTCCTCTCTTCTTCCTGGCGCTCGGTGCTCCCTTGCTCGCTGTGCGTGGTGAAGCCTACGGTGTATCGGACAACACGCCGCCTGCGACCTGCGATGGTAGCAACGGGTGGATCCCTGTGAGCGTGGTCGGCAAGGCCACGTACTGCGTCGAGGGCCCCGTGTGCGGTGGTACCGGTGACAACTGTCCCGGGGTCAATGCTGATCTGCCGTACGGATCGAAGTGCGTCACGCTTCCGGGCACTGAAAACGTGCGCGGCTGTGTGCCCAAGAGCTGCGAGGAGGACAACTCCGCGGAGTACGGCTCGAGCTCGGGGACCGAACGTTCGCACCAGCGTGGAAGTTCCCGTGGTCGTGGCCGGGGTCGCGGCTCCCGATCGCCTCGTGGATCTGCATCTGCCTACGTGCCGGAGTCTGAAGGCACGAACTCGTCTGGTGGGGAAGCTCCATATGCGCCAGAAGGCCCTGGTGTTGTCGACTCTGGGACGTACGGCTCACCGAGTGAATACACCCCGGCTGGCTCTTATACCACTGGATCCACTTCGGCTGCCAGTGGCAGCTACGATGGCTCAGAGGATGAATATGGCAGCCACGAAGACGAAAACGCGTACTCGGCCTCCGGATCGCCTCGTCATCGCGGCCGCGGGCGTGGAAACCGTGGTCGAAAGGGCCGTCGCAACGGCCGTGGCCACAACCACTCTCACCGAGGCCACCACCAGACCGGCGGAGACCACGACACGGGGTATTCTGAGGATGGCTCTACCTCAGGCTCGTACTCAACTTCAGGGTCAACGTATGGTTCAACCTCAGGATCGTACTCGACTTCTGGATCGACGTATGGCTCGACCTCAGGGTCATACTCAACTCCCGGATCAACGTATGGATCATCCTCAACTCCAGGATCGGATGCGTACGGCTCGTCCTCGGGTGGAAAAGTACCGTGCACGAAGCAGCCTGCCTACGACAATGGCTCTGAGGTTGACCACAGCTACACGGGCTCCAGTGATGGTCACAACGACGGAGGACATCACGATCGTCCTGACCATGGCCATCACAGCCGCTCTGGTCGCCGCCATAACCACGGTGGACGCCATGGCCACCCAGATTATGACCGCAATGATGCCAACCATGGCGTGAAGAAACCCTGCAAGAGTGGAGACCAGAGTGACAGTCATGAAGGATCGTACGGTGACGATCACAGCCATGGTGGACCTGACCACAGCCACAGCCACGGTGGACCGTACGGCGGCGAGCACAGTCACGATGGACCTGACTACAGCCACAGCCACAGTGAACCGTGTGAGAGTGATGTCCAAAGCAATAGCCATGACGGATCGTACGGCAGCGGTCCTGCCCACAGTCACACTCACGGTGGCCCCTACAGCGGCGACCACAGCCACGGTGGACCTGACTACAGCCAGGGCAACAGCGGTTCTTATGAAGGCGGTGAGGAAAGTGGTCACAGTGGCGAGTACGGTCATGAAGGCGAACATGGTGATGGAGGTGAGCACGGCCACAATGGGGTCCACGGACAGCATGGCATGCCTGGCCACAGTGACCACAACGGTCCACACGGCAATGCTCCAGGTGGTGCCACTCCTAGTCAAGGCGACCAAGGTAATAACGGTGGTGGCCACAACAATGGCGGACATGACAACAACCCAGGCGGTGCTCTTCAAGGCGCGTCAGGTCAAGGTGCTTCCAGCCAAACTGGCCACGGCCCCAACGGTGGTGGCCACAACAGTGGCGGACATGACAACAACCCAGGCGGTGCTCCTCAAGGCGCGTCAGGTCAAGGTGC
>JAADVW010000112.1:0-63538 GCA_023335875.1 Elongisporangium prolatum | reverse complement strand
TAGGACCTCTGTAGCCCCAGCAGAAATCAGGCTATCATGTAAGAAGGGGTATGAGGTTAGACAGGATAAATCTAGTAGGAGCCAGTTTAGGTATGATAAGCTAAGTATACTCAGTCTTAAATCTACTACTTGCGCTATAGACTGGCGCGAGCGGAAGCTTAGCATCCAAGCACCTCTGTGCATCGTGCTGTGTGACTCCCATCACACGTAAGTATATCCGCCAAAATCTTTGTTTCGGTCGGTTTTTCCGATGCCGACATAAAAATGGATCCAGCTGCAAGGATACGGCCCGGAACAACATTTCGAAGGCGAGATGCGATCGCCATGTTATTTCAGGCTGGAATATTGCTGTTGAAGAGGCAAGCGTGGCTCGCCGGTCAAAATTTGCACGCTATACCATTCTTTATATCCCGAGGAAGCTGACAGGAAAAGGATACATCCGCTTGTATGCATGTTGCTGTTTGTATTCATGGCTGACTCTTGGCTTTAAATCGCTTGCTCCAGTCAACTGACTGAAAGACTATTCGGTGTTACATCCAGTGGGAAAATCAATGACTTTGAAACATCACCTGGTAACATAAGTGAAATAAGAAAGCTCGTGTTCGAGGTCACCACACAGCTCTTTCGGTCCAAGAGGATTGTGAACACAGACAAGTTTATACTTCATGTCTACTGTTGGAGAGCATTCACTCTATGACTTCGCATGGAATGGGGGCTATGCGAATCAGATTCGACTGATACCACCCTGTTTATCGATTAGTTTGTTCCGAGCGCACCCCGTCCACAGCAACACAGCTCCAAAACGTGTAGCAAAGTATAACTCAGACATGCGAAGGGTTGATTGTATAGATCAGCTCGGGTCAGGTTTTCTTTCAACTGCTGAAAGTCATTCCTATGATCTTTAGGTGTAACGCATACTTCACTAGTCGGCTGGCAGGCGTAATCGAGATTACAGATGCGCACGAAGGGCACCCGACACACGAGACCCACATCCATGATTCGCGGCATCTCCGGTCAAGAATTGGCTGAGTAGTGCATGAACTAAAGCACTTGAAGACGACTGTGCGGTTATTTAATCGCTCGCAACTAGCGTTTCGATACAGCCAGCTGCGCTAACTGTTGTTAAGCTGTTGTTGTTGCCCGACGCAGCGAGAGTGTGTGTTGCCGAGGACTTCAAGGCAAGTGGCCGAGTCTCACGTCGTTGCGCAGTTTGCAAGTTGGAGCAACGGAAAAATCCAAGTAAAGTGACTTTATTGTCGGAACCACCAATTATGCTTAAGATCAAGAAAGTATCCAGCCAACAATTCATTTTTTAATTTGTCAAGAAGAGGAATGTACATGTTGGGAGAAAGTTTACGACTACTACCTGGCAGCAAATGTCTTCTTGCGCGATAGGGAACATCAACAAGAGTTCACCAATCTTCTAAATCACAAAGAAATTTGCAAACACCTACATATGAATGAAAATCGGTGAGTTGTGACGCTTGCGTCGGTGCAACCAAAAATGCGCTCGCTATGTCAGATCAGTGTACGTTGGCGAGTTTGACTCGCGTAGACCCTGTACGTAAGTTCCCATAGGGTCGGTTGGGAAATCGTGTGTGCCACGAGTGCTTCTCCATTATATGGCGTTGACATTGGTGTCAAAGCGGTGGGCACGTTAGGTGTCGCAATGGCAACGTCAAGGAAGCTCTATATACCATAAGCGGTTGCCACCGATGCAAGCTGATTAGAGTCTCAGCTTCCATGTACTCACGCTCTAGCTAGTCCTTAATCGGTCTTGATCTTTCTTCAAATAAGTTAAGCTCTCACGGAACCAAGTTGTTGCATTTCAGTCTGGTTAACGTGACCTGTATCTAATGAAAACCAGCAAATCAACGCAATAACATGATATTCCTGTCTGACTCGCCAATCGCGAGACATGAATCTCGGTAGTAGTAAATAAGAGTTGGAACAGATTGAGATCGCATCCGTAGCATCGTTTAGGACTATTCAGTACATCAATATGAGAAAGGCATGTCTAGATCAATCCATTGCTGTTACAAAGATCGACTTTCTGTACCCAACTCAATTCACACTACAATTTCTATATTGATTTTAGCAACTTCACTTACACTGTATACAAAATCGGTTTGTGACACCTTTCTATATCTCAGTCTACACGTGTGATCCTGTTTTTATGCACATATATTTGCTCTAATTAATGAGTTGGCGTACGGTTATTGTGTTCATTTCCGAATTCGCAATAAGGAAAATACGGGTCAGAGCCCACGGTAAAGCTAATGGATAAAAGCTTTAAGTTCAAATACAGCCCAGCATTGAGCACGTATGTCAGCACCCACCATTGGTTGTCTTGCAAAACACTGCGATACTGGTCATTGTAGGGACTCAGCAATTTCAGTTGCAAGAGGGATATGGAGTTTGTGTCTGTAGTCACCAAGGTTTGTAGAAGCTGTCGTTGCGGAGGAGTGGAATTGATCACTTGTATACCATAAATTCAAGAAGAAATCGGGCACTTCCGTCGATGTGGATCATTTCGTCGACATGTAGCCTGTGAAGGAGATGCTACGGCCAATCAGAATGTCCAGGGCTGCTACAACTACATCAGGATGTGGCGGTGGCTTCGGACGTCAACGAACTTTCTCATATACCGTATTTGAGCTTTCCTAGCTCAGATAGATCTCCTAGTTCACACCACGCAGTAATTAATCAGAGTGCACAAAACCGCCAGCTCATCACTTCAGATCTCCTAATTCGTAGCGTATAAATAGGCTGTAACGCACATAGAGGGGTCGCTCACTTGCAGAAAAAGACCATGGTGCGCACCCCTGGCCAGCAAAGAGGGAAAACGAGACAACAGGGACCAGCAAAGCACCAAAGTAGTTCCATCGAGTGGCAATCACGTACCGACACAAGAGAGACGTGGTTGAGTTCTACGATGCTTGGTTTCCAAAAACAAATTGCACGAGACTGTGAATCATTTTTACCCTTCGCTCCCAGCAGATCAAATGTCTGCGAAGAAACGACAAAAATATACAAATGGCTAAAAGACGACCAGCGCATGCTCATTATCGAAAAGTGCGAGACTGGTTGTGGGTCTCATTGCAATGATCATAAACTGGGCGCTTCTGCGACGCTGCCCTTTGAAATGGAGCAGCGGATTGTGATGTGGCCGCTACACTAGTGCAGGACTGCCCAGTGACAAATTTTCATCCTCGAATTCGTGGCTTCTTTTGTTCTTACACCGAAATGAGCTCAGTATTCGGCGCCGCACGCGCCAGAGCCAGAAGACACCAGCGGATGCTGCGGAAAATGCAAGGGATTTCGGTACGACGGTACAGAACAAAATGGCAGAGCTTGGAATCGACCGAGTCTTAAATATCGATCGAACAGGTAAGATTTCTGCGATTTTGCTCTGAATAAATGCAAACATATTAATTGTATGCAGCTATTAACTATGAATATTTGCCAACTCAAACTGTTGCATCTACTGGGTCCAAGACTGTTTGGATGAAAGGTGCAGGCAAAGATAAAGACTGTGTAGCCCTCAGGCTATTGGGTGACAGTAAAGACAATAAGTACGACCCGTTCATGGTTTTTAAAACAACTCCGTCGACAAATGAACAGCGCGCCTGGGAAAATACTGCTTTCCAGGAGCGCTGCTTTCCAGACGCGCTGTTCATTTGTCGACGGAGTTGTTTTAAAAACCATGAACGGGTCGTACTTATTGTCTTTACTGTCACCCAATAGCCTGAGGGCTACACAGTCTTTATCTTTGCCTGCGCCTTTCATCCAAACAGTCTTGGACCCAGTAGATGCAACAGTTTGAGTTGGCAAATATTCATAGTTAATAGACTGGTGGAACAGCGAGCTCATGATCCAGTTTCTTATCTACCATTTCCTAAAGAGGAGCGATATGAACGTGCCAGCATTACTGCTACTGGGCGGTTTTTCTGGATATTAACGTGAAGATTTTAGGATCTTTGCGCGTTTGGTGAATGTAGAACTTATGCGAATCCCAGCCGGCTACGCGTTTGCATGTCAGCCGGCCGATATATTCTGGAATTAACCCCTGAAAGATGTGGTGCGTAAGAATTGGATGGAATATGTACTGTTACAACTTCAAACAAGCACAGCAGCCATTCCATTCAAGATAAAAGCACCAACGAGAACTCAGTAGATTTATTGGAGCAAGGCAGCGAGGGCTTCACTTTTTCCTTCATTAATACTAGTGGCTTAGAAAAGGATCAAATTGTTCCAAAGCAAAATGCTGCAGAACCGACGCAACCAACTCGTTGCCAGCGTGTGAGCGATGAGCCAGATTAGGAGCTTTTTAATCAGCTCCTTGAATCAGTTCATGTAGTTCGGCACGTAGTCGACCCAAGCAGTGATATGAGAGTTTAGACAAGTTACATCAGCATTGTGCGTAAAACCGTCAGTACTTGTACTCTCTTGTTCACTTTTCAATTCTACTACTCCAATTTTCATGTGTGTGACTTAGGAGAGCTCAAATACGGTACGTACAATTTGCTCTTGTTTTCTGATGCGATATGATTCGAAATATTATCTATCGCAATGTTGCTAAAGATTCCGCATTCAATGATCAAAGACCATCTCGAGTGCGTTGATGGAGGAATCACGCTCGTGAAAGATACTGCTGGTATATCAAGTCAACGCACAGATGCCCTACATGCTCAGACTGTGCCCCTTGAAATTGTGGACGTAGATTTGTCAAGGCTTTTGGGGAAAACTGAGCAACATTCCACTCTTGGTGATTCAACTGTGGTGCTCTAGCGAGGGGGTATCAGGCTTTACTCGGTGATGTCAATCGTAGAGAGGTTTGCCCAAGCCATTGACATTGATTTTAATTGATGGAGGAATCGTGTGTGAGCCCTGCGATAAATATCGTACTCAGGAATGGGTTCAAAGCAAATAATTGACCTGAACTTTGAGTCCCTTCCGTAAAAGTTAGTAATGAGGGTGACATACAGACCAGAAATACCAGCAGGCCAAGCTGTGTAAAAAATCGAACGGATGCTCAGGCAACCGACGCACCTCTGCAGAAATACGGAGATGAGCATTTCTGCACAAACAACTTAGCCAATCCGTTGATTTCCGCAAACGTATTTTTATCGAATCAACGCAGTAGGCTTTGCGTTTTTATTTCTGCACCGATTTTGGTACTTTTTTTCTGCAATGACTTGATTGGCTAACTGCATAAGTAGAAGTAACCTTGAAAACCACTATTATATCCAATCAAAAAATGAGAGATTTTGCTTCAATCAAAGTGGGAGAGCCCGAGAGCACAGCGAACTATAACCGATACAATCACTGGGCTCCAACCTCATTTGTCGACATAACGACGAGTCAGTTAAACCCCGGGAACCCGACTCGTGTAAGGTTTTAAGGCTCCAGCCAGGATCCCAAGAGTCAGGCTCTCCTTGAGCTCGTCGAAGGCTTGGTATGGGCCAAAGCACCCTAGATCGTCTATTTTAATAAACGAGCTAGCGTGTACGTCAAAGTCCTATGTCTTCAGCGGTATGATGCACATCAGGGCGCCACGATACCTGCTACTGTAGGCTGCAGCCGCGGTGTGATGTTCATTGACAAAAACCGCGATTTTCCAGTAGATTTTTAAGCTTCGTTTGATGTCTTTTCGGGCGACAGTCTTGGTCGACAGAATGGAGCATTACACGCCGCCACTCACGCATTAAATTTAGTGGTCGAGCTGGTATACCTTGGCATAAATTACCGTAGAGTGATATGCATGGAAATTTGAATGGGGCCACCCAGTCTGTGCACTGGGACGGTCATGTATAACTAAATGAGACGCCGAGGACACGTGCATGAAGACAGCGATGGACGACGAAGGACAGCGAAGAGCGACGACGACCAAGATTTGGCAGCAACGTCTGCCGGGACGAACGGCCAGAGCATCAAGATGGGGCACGAAGGAGAGCCGCAATCCAGCAGAAGGACTAACTGCAACGGAACGCCAACTTACAGGGAGCAGCAATGCAAGAGCAATACTGGCACCGGAGCCGGTGCCAGCGGACGAGCCAACCACTGGTACCTGGGTCAGGTGCTGTGTAGTCGCACTGTGGCCGGAGGTCGCAGCTGCCAGCCGCCTAGTCACCCTGCGGGCCAATTCGCAAGAACAGCGGCACTCTAGATTCTTCCCTGAGAGAGAGAACCCGTAAGTTAGAAATGCTGTTGAGTGTGAATGTATGAAAGTGTCTCTATGTGATGTTTGAGTGCCTGGGTATGCCCTACATGTCTACATACTGCGCGTAAGCGTGGGGGAACGCTGCAGAGCCGAACGCCACGTGGCCGTCGGGCCGGCCATGGAAAAAGAGCAGCCGAAGAAGAGAAAGAGAGTCAAGGCCAGCGTGGTGTGGGTAACCAACCCCAGACACTAGAGCCCAAGTGGAGAAAGAGAAGTGAGTGCAGGCGGAGCGTGGGTAACCAATCCCAGACGGTGAGAGTCAAGAGAGAGAGAAAGAAGAAGAGAGAGAGAGAGAGAGAAAGAGGGAGGCCGAGCAGCGGAGCGCAGGTAACCAGTCCTGGACGCTAGGCCGGCAGTTGTAGTGGAGCGCGGGTATCCAATACCGGACGCTATGGACCCGTGGCGAGAAAAGTGAGAACAAGAGAGAGACGCTGACAGGATGTGTATGTGCATGCGGCGCAGAGTAGTGTGTAGTTGTGTAACAGGCATGCGAGTGCGAGAGCCCGAGAGTCTGGAACAGTGTCTAACGAATCCCTGCTCTCGCGCAAAGGGTAGTGCAAGGCGTCCGCAAGGAAGGCCACAACCAACGAAGCTCGACTGCGACATTAAGAGCAACCACCACAGACAAGGGCGACGATCGGCAAGAGCATTGCCGGTCGAAAGAGTTACACGACCGGATTAGCCGCGGGGTTAATCACTGTAGGTGGTGGGTTGGTGGTCTCACACCTCTAAGAGCTCAGATCTTGATAGCAGCAGCTTCTTGATCTGCGGTGCCGACGGGGACAGCAAGACCTCGTGGCGCATGCAGCAGTTTGTCTCCCATGAGGCCAAGAACGTGCGAGCAGCACCGCTCTGAAAACGACCACACTTATTCACTAAGTGCGTCGTTAACTCTAACTCTGTATGCGTACTTATCGTTTATAGAACCAAGAATCTTGAAATAATCCGCATCAAGCAATAACCCAATTACCCAATCCGTTTTACTAGTAAAATTTTGATTGCTTCGAAATGAGAGCAGATGTACTACTGTAGTACAGTAAACAGCAACTTGGATTGTATAAATACGAATCAGTGATTCGTATTTGGAGGTACCCGCACAGTGATTCCGAATCACTGTGCGGGGACCTCTCGGAAATGTCGGAAAGATATGAACAACCTACTTTTGATACTCCATACAATTGAAATATAGAGAAAAAAAGGAAAATTTGAAAGTATTCACGTCTTTCCGATTGCTACAGTAAATAAAACTATTTTGATTGGCCATAATAATTTGACGTGTGGCTAGAATTATCCGGATATAGACTAACATTTGGTGAGCAGTGGACCTCTACCAAAAACAACACAAACGATTATAATTGTGACCGATTTGTGCCATAAAATGTGTGGTATTTGTGACACGTTTGTGAGTCAGGGTGTACCACAAATAACGCAATTTTGTGACGTGCTGTACACCAAATAATGTAGTCCGCAACAATTATCACGTTGTGGGCTTGCTGCCAGTCAAAAAGTCACCATGACCAGCGAATTGCTCTTTGTTGCTGACCTCGCCCGAAGAGCCCGTCGCCGACAAAAGAAGCTGCTGCTGCTGCTCTGTGCGCGCTATGTTTGCATTCGACCGAAATATCCTTACTACCAATGCATTGATTGATCCATCTCGTAGTGATTGGCATGCATTGTATCAGAACCGGGATCGCAGATCTTTTTATCAGTAGTTTCTATTGACCCCGACTCGTTTGACAACTTGCTATCAGCATTTAGTCAGTATCATGTGGTTCGAAGTGGCCCTGGGAGACGAGGCAGACCCTCCCAATTCCTTTGTTTGCATGCAGTGTTAGGATGCCTGTTACATTTTTATACAGCAGCAGTAGAATACAAAACGCTATGCGAGCTGTTCGGTGTACCACTGTCGACTCTTAGCCGTGTATGCGCAAAGCACAGATCGCACTGAGTGTGTGCTTAAAGCGGTTGCCTACTGCGTCTATTCGGTTCCCTTCTGTTGAGCAACGGCTTTGTTAGGCCGAAAAAACGAAAGCAAAAGAGCCCCTCAATAATGGCATATGGGGCTTCTTGACGGTCAAAACTACAGGGTTCAGGCCACCACCAATGCCGAGTTACAGAACTCAATGCATAAGCTACTAGAATGTAATCTTTAGTACTCTATCAAGATAACTTATTGCCATGTATGCTAGGTTGGCTACATGCAACGTTCGTTAGTCACAGGAACTTTGTCTTACGGCGTCGACGGAATAGTTGCGTGGGGGCAGCATAATTGCCCTGGGTCTTGGAATGATGGTGAGACCAGCCGCTGTCTGCAGGAAAAGCTATCGGACCCCTCATTTACAGCCCCGGAGACCGGCGTTGTAGCCGGCACGCCTTCCCTATTATCACCAGCTGCGGTGGTATGATCGTCACCCCGCTAAAGGATGGTGAGCTGGAGCGTGCATCAGATGAGTGCCGTCCAGCGATATTAGCGTTGCATAATGCAATCGTCTCGCTACGCCAAGCAGCAGAATGGGGAACTCCACTGAAAAGCGCTATCGCCAGCTTTTGCTCCCCCTTCCTTTTGGCCCGTCCAAGTGCCAGCGTCATTTCGAGATCATCTGTCGACTTTACAATTTCGCTTACGACGCACAGGCATTAGTCAAATCCGTTCCGTTTTTAATTGAGACTATAAAATTGTGGCTGATGATTAAAAAAAATGCAAATTTCCCGTACGGTATGATCTATTCACTCTTGTTGTAGGCACGGGCTAGCATGGTCATCATCAGCTCATGTCTCTGATCCTCACGCACAGTTCTCTCACTCTCTCGCTGCTCTTGCTCTGCTCGCTCGAGTCTTTGGCGCTCGTCCCGCGCGTCTCGCTCTTCTTGGTATCGCAATTCTCGCTGTTGAACGCGCTCTTCAACCCACGCAAGCACACGCTGCAGCTCCGTGTCGGGCTGATTCACATCATCAAGGAGACGGTTGATTTTAGCTCTCTTCCGAGCTGACTCGGACAACGCAACAGTAGAAGCGCCCTGATTACGCTGAAGCTGAACACTCATTTTGGCTAGCTCCGATGGGCTCTTGCCCGTTCGTGATGATGCTCGCAGTGATCCTACTATCAGCAGATAAAGGCACAAAGGTGTTCAGTATTTCTCAATAGAATTCCAGTTCTCGTACAGTACATGGAAGAAATACCTGTCTCAGACTCGCTGCCGTGGCCACCCTGCTGAACCACATCCCTGTATGCATTTGTGCTGTATGTGGTTGCCGTATCAATTACGGTACGGGTTCGTTGGTGCTGGTGGGGGCCGTGATTGTATTGGCATCGTCACCCTCTTCCACTTCAGCCAGGTTGCCGATACCTTGGCAATGAAATTTCGAGCTCAACGTAAATGCTAGATGATTTTTGCATTCACTGTAACTTGATCGCACGTGCCTTTACCAGTGCATCTGGAAGTAAGTGCTCACTTCTGACTTCATTTTTTTGAGATATTCTAAATATCGAATATCATGCGTCTTCTTCACAGACGCTCCATCGTACGTTCACATTCATCGTATAAATGATGATGTCGTTGTTACCCTCATGCAATATCTACAATCAACTAATGCTTTGCTGCGCTCTAGTTGGTGTCCCGCATGCTTGCACTCTGCCCGATCAGACATTAGGAAAACAACTCTAATAATTCTGCTTGGCACGTTTGGTGATTTATTGTCTAGTTTAAAGATCGTGCTTTCCTGGCTCCTCCTTTCACCTGCGTGGCGCTGGATACGTGAGCTTATATACTCCATGCACGTAGCATCATCATACGGCTTATTAAAACATAGCAATCAGATTAAGTATCGTAAAGCACACATTGCAGGATGCGCCTACTTTTTCCTCGACTATCTGACGAGGAATTAACCATCGAAATGACGACAACCCTGCTAGGATCAAGCGTTAGCCATGAAATCTCCCCTCGATATTTCTGCATATACTTCTGCAAGGGATCCAACAGTGTGCGGTTCTTCGAGTTCTGCCCGTTAATTTTCTCTCGTGTGCCTGGTCTCTGTGTGTTTCTAAAATTCTGTCACAGAACGCATCGTCAGAGTGATTGCGAGGCAAATATACCGAGCCCAGAAGAGTATACGTCTGAATGCACTGCGAAGACAGAATCGTGCTGGTAATTTAGTACTTATGTGGCATTTCTTCCTCGTGGGTACACACTAAAAAAAGCCGTACGTATATACTACAAACATATTTCTCCTCTCTTTCTCGCTCTCTCCACGACACGCGATCAGTAACGAAGAAAGCTGCAGCCTTGGAGATGAGAATCAGAAGGGCTGCGTTTTTTAAGATCCTGAAACATATCCACACTTAATGAAGAGCAAGCCCAAACACGATTGGCTCAAGGCCATGGATGTTGAGATCAAGGCGCTGAAAGCTAATCAAGTCTGAGAAGTGGTCCAAAAACCGAAAGACACGAAGTTCTGCACTCTAAGTGGGTGTACAAACCAAAACGGATGCTAATGGCAACTTGGAGACTATAAACCCAGGTTCGTGGCATGGGGAAATGAGGAAGTGCTAGGTGCGAAAAATATGCAGACATTTTCTGGCGTAATGGACATTTCTACAGTCAAAGTGGTGCTCGAATTGGCGCGTACATGGGGGTCCAGCCGAGCACGGCGACGTCCCCAATGCAAACGTAAAGGCAACGAAGGAGAATCATCTTAAGATATACCCTAGCATGTACCTAAAGCTATAGCGATCCATCCAGAACCGCTTCGAAAGCCAGGCGTTCAAGAAGCCGAAGATGTTGTGCTCGAACTCTACAAAAGTCTCTATGGCCTCAAGCAGGCCGGTCGACTGCAGAGCAACCTGCTTCACAAGAAACATGATTAAGTTCAACTTCGCGCAATGCGTGAGAGACATGTGCACCTACTACAAGCTTGAAAAGGCATCGTGATCATTGTAGACGTGTATGTTGACGATCTGTCGGTCATGGATACAGACCGTTTCTTTATGGATATGAATGTTTTAGACGTGAAGGATTTGGTGTCGTTACGAAGTTACTGGGCATGAGATTTATCTATAGCAAAGAAGATGGATACATATTAGATCAATAAGACGCGCTGGACGACATTCTGAGATACCACAGGATCGAGAAAGCAAACGAATCAAAGATGCCAGTAGCATTTGAACGCTATGAAGAAATTGATGCAGACGCACAAGCCCTGATGAAAATCAGCTCGCCAACAATCAAAGAATTCCAATTCCTGGTGGGGAGCCTGCTGTAGTTGGTCAAGCGCTCAAGGCCTGACGTAGCATTTGCTGTGCACAAGGCGACTAGACTGACTTATCAGCCTGGGATTGTGGACGGCAAGATAAAGAAAACGATCTCACGGTAACTAAAGGATACTAAAGGGATAGATTTGACAATGAGAAAGGCTGCATCGAATAAGCGAGAAGACTAAGCTTGTATCTCATAGTGATGCAGATTTCGTGGCCGACAAAATAGACGGAAAGTCCATAACCGTCTGTGTGTATGCATCAATGGGAGAGTCGTGAGATGGTTATGCAACGAGCGAGACAGCGTAATTCTCTCGACAATGGAAACCGAGTTCGTAGCGGCATCTCAAGTATCAAGAGCGTTGCTAGGTTTGAATGAGCTACTGAAAAGATCTCGGAATGCACATGGATAGTCAGTCAGCCATTGTGCAAGTAGAGGGCGAAGCGTCATCAAGGGAAGCCAAGTATTTTGACGTAAGAATCAAGTTCCTCAATGAATTGCACAAACGCGGAATTGTGCAACCAAAGTACGAGCAGTCAAGCGGAATGTTGGCTGATATCTTCACAGAAGTGCTGAAGGCGTCAGGATTAGATGAGAAGAGAAGATTAGTAAGACGTGAGTAGTCGATGACGATCAGCTCCATTGTGCCGAGAATAAGTACTGGAGATGTAGGTGCTGAGGTGCGGTACGAAGGACGGATGAAACTGCAAAGTATAGCAGTAGTCAATGTTTCCACTGAAGTGAACGTCTCTATCGGCCTCTGCACCCACTTGAATTGAGGAACGCTCCACCGCCATCCCTGGCGTCACGCGCACGTCCCTTCTCTGGTGCTTGAACTACACATTGAGCGAATTATGACAAAAGAAAATGAGCCTGTCTAAACGGATACACATACACGTATGAAATAGACATGCGCAAACTAAAAAAACGGATGTATTTACTACGGGTACGTTTTCCAACTCTTTCTCACTCTCTCAACGGTATCGCATTTAGTAATTGCGCAGTTACGGCAGCTGAATATCCACTTCGTCGCGTCAGTGACGCAGTCTTTCAAGATCAGGTGCTTGAGCTTTGGGTCGATCAACTCCTTGTCCACTGCGTGGAGGGTCGACTCAGACATCTTCTTCGTCATTTGCTCCTTGGGTGACGACTTCCTCGAACACATGGCGTGAATCCGAGCGAGAGCACGTTGACTTCGGCCTCGTATTCGATCGCGGAGTAGGTCAGGAATTCCTTCAGCGTGAAACTGCCAATGTCGATCTGCGTTTGTCAACGGCTTCCAAGACAAGCTTGTGTGTCAATTAAAACACGGTTTTGTGATCCTGACCCTGCCTTTGTTCGAGTTTTCGGAGGATCGAGCCCAAGTTCCCCCATTGAGTTTGTTTCGGTGAGCCCAGGATCACCGAAAATTACCCGTTTCCGGCAGCTTTGCGAGCCTCTTTTCGAAGCCATTTTTTGTATCGGATTTTGAACAGCGAAAAGATTAGCTGTTTTTTTCGATTCTATAGCGAACCTCCAGCAAACTTTTACTGTGCACATAATAATTTTAGGTGACGATTTGTTTAACTTACGACAGCTGTGATAAGTTAGCTTCCACATAGTGATACTAATAGCATGTTTTAGGTCCTGTTTGGGTTCAACAAATAAACACATTTTCATCCGACTATTGTATTTTTAGGGATGCTGTTTCTACCAAAAATTCTGGTTCCAAACATCTTACTGTATTACTTATAATAGCAATAGGTCCGTTTCGGTTGTACCCTTCTAGACGCTGATTGGCCAATTTAGATATGAATTATCACCATCCTCCAATGACAAACTATTAAAAACTGTAAAACAGGGGAGAACACATATTCCACTGAGATTCCCACACGAAGCGCAATATCACACACAACCCCCATGAATAGCGCACAAAAAGCCAGAGGATCCCACCATTTATCTCAGAATCCCACAAACGATTTTATACGCACACAACGTCAGTTTCAGCCAATAACCAAAGCATATGCATTGCTCCTTTGTCCAATCAGTTTTTCTCGCACGAGCAAAAATCATTAAGAATGGAGCGAGATCGCGACCAATGTATCGCTTGGAGACGCAGAGATGTTCATCAAGACTTCGAAGAGGCATGTGATAAGGACAAGCAATGTCGTCCCATGCACCATCTGCGCGCGCCCACGCCCCACACAACGAGATACCAGACACTGCTGTGCTCATCCAAGTCGTGAAAAGAGGCTGTATCGTACGCAGCCTGCGCTTGGCGAGGACGCGTGATGACTTTTATGCTGAACGGAGAGGCGACCGTGTCAGATCGTGCAAGCCATTGCATCCTGACCCCAGATCCTGCCTCCAAAAAGCTAACTGCGGCCCTCAAACAGTATTTACAAGAAATTGCAGCTTACGGCCTCAAGCCAAACCGCATTCGCAACACGATGGCGAGAAAGTTTGACACTAGTGTGGACGACTTATATAAGTTGGCCATCATACAGAACTAGGTGAACTATTTCAAGAAGACGAAGCTAATGATTCACGACCGATATACAGATACCGTAAATCACGATGGACTTGCAACATGGTAAAAATCTCGAATATGGGGGTGTGAAAAGGTAAAAACTACAGACATGGTTCTCGGATCAAATGGAAAAATAACTGGCTAAATTTTAGTCGACTAGGTTAGCGTATATCATGATTAAGTGGACTACTAATAGATGGAGGGAAGAGCACGCGTGGTCTTCATGACCAACAAGCTAAAGCTCGATGCTCTCTCCCAGCAGGATGAGGGCGCGTAGATGCCGTCGCCGCCAAATTCAAGGTAGACCGGTGGACGCTGTGGTGTTGGAAGCGAGACCGGGATGTCATCGCTGCTGCAGACTCAAATAAGCATTTCGTGGGACAGAAGAAACCACCTATCAAAATGAGCCAGGCAACAGAGACTAGGTTCGATAAAAATAGGTATGCGTTTTATGGTGTGCTCTAAAAAATTGTGTGTGAGTAGGCTGCTAGCATGGATTCATATGATGCGAATCGAGAAAGTGTTTTGCGTGTCCACTCAGTGTGTGAAGCTTGCACTGGCGCGATACGATCCTGACTTTATCTTGACCATTGATGGATTCGCTTTTGGACAATGAAAAGGTAAAAAAAGGACATGATATCATCCATGAAACGAGAAAATTTGCCACAATATGTACCCTCTTTTGATACCATACTGTATTTTTCGGCTGGCCACAAGTAAGGGAGCCGGTCGTCCGGAGGGTGTCACTTCAGAAAAAATGGTTGTGTGCAAAAAATGGGATGTTTTGGTTTTTACGAGATCAGTTGATGTTGCAAGTCCATCGTGATTTACGGTATCAAGAATTTCAATCATGAGAATTAGTTTTCTGGACGGCAGAAGGGCACGACGCCACTCACATTTGGCTGGCGATTTGACACCAACGGAAATGTTCATGTTGGTGAGGGCTCTGATACCAACCCGTTCTTGTTTGGTGTCGGTACAAAGCTCTTACTCGCACGATTGGATATGCCGCCCGAAATTTTCATGCTTCATTTAGACGGAACGTTCAAGCTCAATTAGGTTGGATATCCAGTCGTAGTGTGCGGCATTCAGATCGATGTCGATCATTTCATTTGGTTGCTCTTTTCATCAGCTCTTACCTTTTGGAGAGCGGTTCTATGAAGCGCTGGCATCTCTTTGGCGAATGTACTCTGCAGTGATGAATAACCTCTCGTCGTTCGCTACGTCACGGGTGATGCCGATTCAGTCCAATACTAAGCTTTGGATACATACAATATATTTCGTATGTTTCTAGCGAATATTCGTTAAGCTAGAAATGTTTTAGACACAAATTAAAACGCGACGATTTAGCTGCGAATTAACATATTTAGCCAAATCATGTTACGGTAACTTGAACGTAAATACAGTATACTGTACCTTCTGATTTGGGTGTTGAAAAATACAAGCCAAAGTAAGCTAAAGACCTGCCACAATTATTACCAGTCTAACGTGAAATACCCGCAGTAAATGGCATGATAGTTTGAGACATGGTACTCTCACAACCCCAGCAAAATGTCGCAGCGAACGTTCCTCTGAGCTATTTTTACATGGTTAATGAAGACACAGAAGTCCTAGAAAAAATGTCGCTCGGGGAAATGTAAAGGCATGCGCATCCGACATAAAAAGCACAAGAATTTGCTTGGTTCAAAACTATTTTTTTTGCAATGTCGCCAAGCCGCCTAAGTCGTACCGGAAGAGTTTGTGGCATGTTGGGATGTGAGATAACATCACGTACCTACTCCGTAGTTAGGCCGACGGCTGTAGTGAGCGCCGTTCGATGGATAGTTACGAAACGGGTATCAACGAAACTCATTGAAGACGCTGAGGTCGAAACCAACTTACAGTATAGTCAAGAACGCAATGTCAATCGTAGCATCCAGAAATGAGCCTTAACCACGACCCAAGATTTAGAAACCTTAGGATGTTGACGGAGAATCTGGATCAAGGACCTAAAAAACTTAGCTTCGAGAAGAGAACCTGGGCTTACTGAATTTTAGAATATCCTTAGTTCTTTGGCTATAGTTCTGGATCCGAAGAAAACACATCTGACAGTGATTCCTGTTTGATTCCTGTTTCTGAGGGATTTAGGATCTTAACTGTCAAGATCAAAGCGTGGTATATAGCCTGGGATGTCAACTCTAGCATCTAGCAATCGTAGCGTTTTGTTATGCTCCTGTATTTGGGCCGACCTCAATGAGGAATCCGTAATACCGGGATCGAATCTAAGCGTTCAATTCAGATCCATTCCTGATAAATGGGAATCCAAATGCCTTTGCTAAAATGATAAAACTATGATCTCCTGGCTCATTATAAGGCAATAAGTGCCATGTGATATTGAGACCAGTTTAGTCGTGACGAAAGATTGGTGGACATAATGCAATTAGAATATAAGAATGATTGAAGACGAATGCATAAACTAAACCAGCTACTAACTTCTCGCAACTCTACGGAAGCTATGATACTCGAATCTTACGTCACCTCACAGTATTTTACTTGGTTCCAGAACGTAAGCCATGTTAACGTAAGAGATGGCGACGTCAGTCGAGCTGCCTCACATACAAGGCATACTAAACCGCAGACTAAATCCCGATCAATTGCATCGATTATACGTTAAGAGACTTGCGTCTTGGGTTACCACCAAATCCCACATTCTGAAAGAGTCATCTCAAGCGACTACCTTTCGCCCCGTCCAAGGACGAGTGATGACTACTGTTGCTGAGTTCTCTACTCCCAACACCTCGCAGCTCCACTTGAATAGAAAATTCTGCATGTGAAGCACGACAGGTGGCGAAAGCGGAGTGGTGATACGTCTTGGGCTGATGCGTTTCTGGGCTCACGCATCACGGTTACAGCGCAAGCCCTGACGCGTGAGCCCAGAAATGCATCAAATATATCCTCAGTATTTGCTCATGGCGCAGCACACTCTCTAATGATGGCAATAGTTGCATTTGTAACGAACCCTACGTGGCGACAGTCATCTTCCGTGAATTTTCTTATGCGAGGATGTGTCTAAGACGATGAATTGATTATGGCAACAAAACGGGATTCGAAACCCTTATCCAAATAATTATAATATCCCAGATCATTAAAAGACTTCTAAAGCTCGCCCAAACATGACATGTCTTTTTCAAGGTGTGTTGATGTTTCGTTTAAACACATTTTTAGCACGAATTGACAAAACATAGCGAATTTGGCCACCGACCACAACATCGCAAGGAACCTGTTGGCACAGATCCTCCCATAAACGCACGCACAATCATAGTCGTGCCACAAGGTCGATCTATTAATGGTGTTGCTACTTTCATAAATTGTAGAACATCTAATAAATTAGAATTACGGACTACGGCAACCTACTTGGAAACAGGCTCTTGCACTCATGTTGCGACACCGGTTCTTGAGCGCCACAACCATACCGACAGAGCTATCCATGGCCACGCGCGCGTCGTAGAGTAACGAGAAGGATGCGTTTTTGGTGGAAGCACTACTCGAGCAAGCAAAGGCTGGCAAACAAGCTGATTCTGGCTTCAAGATGGATGCGTGGCTTGCAGTAACAAGAGCGACCAACGCGCATTTCAAGACCGTTTTGACGAAGCAACAGATCAAGACGCGTGCGCAAACAGCATGTTTAGTATGATCGAAATGCTTGCTCCTGTATTAAGTACACCTGTGATAGTTCAAATCGAAGTACACGACGATCAAGCAAACGCTCGCCACGTCCGGGTTTGGATGGGATCCTGAGCGAATGGTCGTGCTTGTGTACGACACAGTGTGGGCGGATTTGCGTCAAGGTATGCAGCCATATTTCATTGTATTCATTCGCCTACATTGTGTTATCGATGCAGCAATTCCCCCCAAGGCCGCAGACCAAGAGGGTCGGACTTCCTCTGCGAGTTCTGCCACCGATGCAGCACCTGAGAGCGCGAACGTGCGGCATGGCTGCTTGCAGTAGTAGGTTCGGTCATAATAGGTGGCAGCCATGAGCACGACGCTCATGACTGCGTCTTTCTCGTCGGAACACAACTCAGCTTCGTTGCTTGATGCGTCTGCAATGACACCCTTTCGTGTTTAATTTCTCCAAGCGGAAGAACAGCAAAAATGATGATTGCGTAATATCCTGATTATGTGTGCGTTTCATCCAAACACACCAAAATAGGATTTCTTCTTATCAGAAAATACGCTGAGAAACACCAAAATTGAATTTTGGAATTTGCAGTGGTTCCAAACAGGGCCTTATGCACTTACACAAAACATTTATGTCTCAACAGACTCAGGTTTTTTATTTAGATGTGAGAAGCGAAATGACAGCCGAAATGCACTGACAGTGAACGAAATCTTCGGTATTTTCTGAAAAACTCAATAAGCGTTACGTTTTTGCTGATTTCTTGCAACGTAGACAACTGATTTATGGCCAATAATTGGCTTCCAATTTAGTTTTACCTTAGCGAATAGATATCGAGCTAATACAATCCAATTTTCTTTGCTTCACGTACTTAAGCGCTGCGGGCTTTCACACAAAAAAGCAATAACCTGCCTAAACCGATGCAATTGGATGCAGCAACTTGTAGCGTTGTGCAAAAACATCTTGGTTTCGGTATACGTCAGCTTAAAGCATAACACAACCAGGACACATAAAGAGTCAATTTCTCAATGAATGGAGTCGTTGGATTTGTTCCATTCAAAGTCGCAGGAAGATTCGATAAGTTTGCAAATATAGGCGCTGGCGTAGGTGTAATCGAAAATGCTCTTATCGATATATTGTCACACTTGCTAACGACTCATTCGGCGACAATTCACCCACTTCCAAGCACAAAGCAGCTGAAAACAGCACTCGACATAGTTTCAAAGTTCAGGAAAGACATCCACTGATTGATATACTTGTGGTTCCAGTACTGAAGTAGTAACAAAAGTCGTGATGCGGTCTGGAGGTGTATATGGTCATATTAGTCCTTGAGTTTAATAATATACAGCAGACTCAAGCGTGTGCTCCGTTTGTTTAGACTCGAAGTCAGAGCCAAGGAGGAGAGTAAAGCACAATACAAGTCACTCTATTCAATTTTATGTCTTGGAAAATTGTTACACGTTGGGAACAGATAACATGCTGCCGTTGGTTGGACTAGTTGCAGATGGTGTGCGTCCTGGGCTTTGTGCTTAGGATCTTCTCCGAGGCAAACGATAGGAAGATCGCAACTGCGAACGTAGCCATCGACAGGAACGTGCACCAGACAGCAGTGCTGAGTTCGCCGCAGCCCGTCTTGGTGCCGTAGGTATTGTAGCTATCCTTGACGCGGGTGTCGCCCTTGTAGCTTGAGCTTAGCAACTCGATGCCAGCAGCGAGCGTTAACGCGAACATGACCATGTCTGTGAATAGCTCTGCTGCTAACTGCGGTCTTGCACCGGCCAACCACAGTAGTGAGTATAGCGGCACTGTCTGCATAAGAAGCGTGAATTCTGGGTGTCGTCACCGACACTGGCGGAGCGGAAACCGCGTGCTACCGTAACCAACGCGGTTGCTGAGAGAATCAGCTGCAGCGCTCGGAAGGATAATCTATAGCCCGACATGGATTTCTGGGAATTAGTTGTGAACTAGAGATACCGTTCTCAGTGAGAACGGTATCGAATATCCACTTAAAATTAATATGACAGTCACATTAATTTTGAGTGGATATTCTTTTTGCAAGTGTACTGCTGTACAATATTGGACTAATTAAAGCCATCGAATAAGGGTACAGTTGCTTCATTGCCCGCCTCCCATCGTATCGGTACCCACACTCCCATCGTATCGGTACCCACCATTTGCCGGTACCGATCTGTGGGCCACAACGGCATGCTGCATACCGTATGCACACACAAAAAGCGCAGCAGGCTGCCAGCGAGTAGAAAAGAGTGGAGTTGGCCTAGCTCTCTCAGTCGCAGCCGATGTAGTCCAACGTAGGCGAGATGACCGAGTACTGTAGTCGACTACAGATTTGCGCGTGGCCTGGGCCTGATTGGTCGAGCCGGAGCTTTCGATGTCCAGGGTCTGGACTCCAGACCACCTCCAAGGAAGACATAAAAAGCGTATTTCACACTTCACACAAAATAACGTTAACTAAGAGAAGCATACCGTGGTACAGCTGTTGTACAGTACTTTGCTCCGAATCCACTAAAGATATCGAGTCCGAGTCAATGCTGTTTGAATTTTAAGCCATGTCTGATATCTTAGCGGCTAGATTTGCAATGGGCACCACACTTGGTAGGACCGTTCATAAGATGCTTGCCAGCATTTGGGAGCAAATTTCAGCCTGATTGGAACATTTCCGGATTTAGTTCAGCTAGTTCCCCCGCTGCAACAACCAGTTCTTACGGAGAACGCGTGTTAAAGATCGAATCATGCGAAGATCGATTGTGGTGCGAGGCCTCGCATTCGTATTTTCGTGCTGAATTCTGCGAAAGCGTGAGCTTGTTGCTGTTATCATCGCTGCGTGGCCAAAAAGACTCATCGGACATTGTTCTGCATAGTAACCTGTGGCGTCATTTACCCGTGACTATTGGTTCAAGACTCAGCATCGATAGTAATACGAACAAGAAATTAGGACTTCAAGCCGATTAGCCAATTTTGGTAAATATATCCTTTCCAGTCCTAAACTTCAAGAGCTAATGAAGTTCGGCAAGAGCAAATACAAATGCATCAAGAGCAAAGCCAAATTCGTCAAAACCTGCAATAATAAATAATGGTAGGGCACCATAACATATAAAATTATAAACCAATGAGTACCGCCAGTCAGCGCGCGCTTCAACTCGCACGTTCACGAATCCCATGCATACAGATTCGCGCAAACACTTTCGCGCCTTGCAGATTCTGCGGAGATTCGCTCGCATCCCCTTTGTCGATTCCTCCAATAGCTGTGGTTCCCGCTCTGCGCGGCAGCGCTCTTTACAGTAGCAGGAGAGCGCAGTAATCTATCGAGTTTGACTTCCCTCCGCCAGCAGGTTCTTTCCCCACACACTCCGTTTCCACGACATGGTTAGCAATTTTGGCATGATACCGGTATGCCAGCTGGTATGTATGTGTTTTCGACGTTTATCATATCTGACAACTGTTTTAACGGAGAGACGAATTTGGCTTTGCTCTTGATGCATTTGTAATTACTCTTGCCGACCTTCATTAGCTTTTGACGGTTTAGGACTCAAAAAGCTGTACTTCCTCTGTTCCATAACAATGTGTGCACTTTACTAAATTACACGTAATATGTCAACATTTTTTTTCAGGAAAATCTAAGCACACCACCTAGAAGCTGTGCGTTCGCACTAACTGCTATTACCCAGCTGTTTCGTTTAAGTGCTTTATTTTTTTAATTTCTGCATTTTTCGCAAGTGCCTTTAAATGTTTTGCTAATAAAATCTTAAAAAATGTTTGCGGAAAATTTGAAGAACATTGCCAAATCCAGTTACTGTACAAGCGCGAATCGTCTTGCGCAGGAGTTGGTCCCAATTTGTAAGAATTGACTGTCAAACGAGTGCATTTAGGTTATTTATTTAAGGAGGTTTTGCAGTTATCCACCTATCACCAAAAAACGTGAAACTGAAACAGATTCTAGAACAAACCAGATTGGTCTAGTTCTTTCTGCGGAATCTTCCAGAACCATACGTTGATGTCTTAGACCTCAACATAGGACGGGTCTGGTACATAGACAGGCACAAAACAGAGAATACAGCGTGTGAGGTTTCTAGAATATCCACCTTGAGCACTGACCAAATAAATCTCATTCCACAACTTTCTCCTTCGGGCTCAAGTCATCCTCTTCAGAAACCAAAACAAATAGATATTTAGCCAACCACAATAAAGGAACATTTAAGGGCTAATTTTATTAATAAAACGCTAAAGATTAAAATTTTAGACCACGTATTCACCGCAGCCATAGTGCCCAAGCGATCGCCAAAGAAGAGCAAAATGGCGATTCGCGTGGCTGACAGCAAGTCCGCGTGTTTGGAGTAGCGCTGGGCTGGGGGCAGATCCATGTCCGAGACTCCAGCACAGCGCCACACCTAGAGCAGAGTGCACGAGATCGGTCCTCCAATGCTGAATTGATGCACTGAATTGTACATTTTAAAACTTTCGTATTTATACGAACACACATACTATCTTAACCAATCCTTGTTAAATGCACACATTGTTTTGGAACAGGATATTGCGATAAACAGGCAAATGCACACATTGTTATAGAACAAAGGAAGTACAAATCAACGATCAGCAGATCAAAAGCTTCTCGAACAACCGCCATAGATGACCTGGAAGCTCACGGTATCGCAGCTGAGCGCCGGGCTGCCACGTTGAGGGTCGATGCTGGCCTTGTTGGGGTCAGCCAATGTTGCACGCTGCTTGGCAAAGGCCGTGCTAAGCAGCTCAGCGATGGGCAGACCGGGGTCGTGCTCCTGATCGCTCACGTACCAACGGGCGTCAAAGTAAATGGCCAAATCAGTAGAATTTTCCCATAGCCTGTGCTTGGTAATTTGTTTTTCAAACACTACAGGATACCCGAAAGCAAGAGCTGGATAAAATAAAGATGAATACTCTCGCTATTTTATAAAAATAGGCTTTGTTTCACGACTAGCTGTTAAGCCGATCAAATCGCCCACAGAAAAAGGTGTCTTGATTTTCCGCTACGACCAGTTTTGTAGAGGCAATTACCTTGGGTTTTGTGTGAAGAAAACACATGGTCGCTGACTGGATTTTGCTGTCTGTTAAAACCGAAACTTACTTGGATAATTTATGTATCCAGCTATTTATAAGTTTTAATCCCTCATGCACCGATGTTGGATCATCAAGCAAGCGAAAAATGATCACATGTTGTAGCTCCAACATAGCTATCTTGTATACAAGTCACTAACTATACTGAAACCCATCTCAATACAAATTTTCATATGTGGAGAATTTTCCAAGTTCGAGATGCCAAGAGCACATCACCACCATGCACAGGGTAGGGCGATTTGTAGGATACCACAATGCAGAAAAAAGGACAGTCTTCAATCAAAAGAGGAAAATATCACTGTAATATTTTGTGAGACAATGCAGAGTAAAACTAATGCATTTATCCCGTTTGCATATATCACTGCACAGTACTTCGTACAGAATGTGCACTTACGTTCATGACACGATAATATACTCCGAATTGGAGAGGATATAGCACAGACCGTAGTTGAAAGCTTGTATCATTTTATTAATTGTGGCCCAACATACAACACCAACATTTTGGCAAACTTCCGAAATTTAGCACCAGGTGTTCACTCGTAGCTTTATATGGAAAAGTTTGTATGTGTTCGTGGGTTTATGATTGACGACTGCACGTTTATGCAATGTTTTGTGTCTTCCGGATTGACTCTCATGCAAGCAAATCCTGTTTTGTGCTCCTATTTTAGCTTTCGATCTGGTACACCCAATAAAAATTTCACTGAGATAATGCTTTACATGTTTGATGATCGAACATGTAGAAAAAAAAATGGGACGAAACCGTGCATTTTATCTGGTCTGATACAAAAGTCACCTCATAACAGTATACCGACGCCTCAATACAAATATCAAGTCTAGAAGCACGTTGGATGATCAAACATGTGCATTTTTTTGCTGAACATAGAATGGCGCGGTAAATGAGGGGCTAAACGTTTATTTTTAAAAAGAGGTCAACTCTAATAATAGGCAGCAAATAAATCACTAAATTTAGGTCACAGCAGCCTATTCGTTAGGGTGCCTGTTGTTGACGTGGCAGATCGAGGATTCAAATCCCTCCGTGGCTGTATGGAAAGCGAAGTCAGTCTTGGTACCAGGTTTCCAAGAGCGGTATGTGCACCTACTGAACGTCCCCTCCGTACCTCCATGTATAACGAAGTATATTAGCAAGAGAATATATAAGGCTCAGCAGAAACCACAGTAGTGCTGTCACTAGCCTTTGCCTCATCATGCACTGAGATGCTGGTCTCGCGGCTTTTTGTTCTTTAGCGCTTTGGAGGGACCGTTTTTTCTTTACTTTCTATGCCTCAATAGCTGTCATTGTTTATAAAAGCCCCCGAGTAGCTTTCCCGCCACTGTAGTAGTTGTTCGCTTTCGGCCCGTCTTAGCTTTTGGTGGGCGTAAATTCTACCCCCACCAGGAGGAGTATCTTTTATTCTCAGCCATGCCGCTAGAAGTGTTTTCTTTGGTGTGCCATTCCGCTCAAAGTTCTCAAGCACTATTGCATTTGGAGGAGTGATAAAGGATAAATACCACATGCTCGAACCCCGGCCTGGATATTGGCGGAGAAGCTGCAACCACTCAATGCCACACAGGCCAAACTGAGAGGTCTTTCCTTATCAATGGAGAAAATTCCAGATTCCCCAACAAATTCGTCAACTAAAGCGCAGTTTTCTTTTAAATGATCCAAAGACAGCCTCATGTCGGGGTTGAAAGAGGTGAGTCGAGTTTGCTGGCAGGCGCACAAGCAAAATCTTAGCCTCTTGTGCTGCTTGGAGAATAGGAGCGCTGTAATGAGATCCACAGCCATCCATGATATGCAAAATAGGACGGCGTACGGGAATGGGAACTGAGGCAGCAAAGAAACGAAGCCAGGTCTCAAAAAGAGCACGATTCATGAAGCCAGATTCAGTTGTTGTCGTACACCCAGGTATTTGGCAATCATCAAGTACACTTAGGCGCAGAGTTTTACCAGGCATATTAAAAAGAGGAGGGAACACATATCCAGAAGCACTGCCGCATGCTACAACCGTGAGGTGAAAGCTGGTTGTAACATCCGTGTTCCAAACATTCTTGGATTCTTTGACTGCTATATAGCACCATACGAAAGTGGGTTGTTCTCGCAAAGTCCGGCATTCAAAGAAATCCACAGAGATGAGGGCTAGCTCCTTTGCGCCCGGCAAAAGTAGAGAGCAACCTGTATGATTGGATTGTTGGTAGGCAACAAGTCGGCTTTCCTGTTTAGCGCCAAGAGATCATTCGAAAGGCGAGAGCTATATCAGAGCTCCTTTTCAATCGAAGTGTTGGTGGTGGCTGGTACAGGCGATTCTTAGAGCGCAATCCAACGTTGGTAGTTCGTACGTCCCAATCACTCAAAAATGTACGAAATGCAGTCGACTCTAGTGATGCCTATGCGCTTTTCCATACTCTGTCCAAGCTGTTGATTGAAGCTCGCTTGGATGGATCCCGGGTTTTTAATGTAGACGAAACAGCGTTTCAGTCACGGAAATATGGCACACCTAGTTGAGAGCTGACCGTGGTTGCGGGTGCACCAGACAACAATTGGTCCACAGCAGCTCGAAGCGATTCGTCGGAGTAAGTCGATCGCTTTGCCTTCATTTTGCGACGGTTGAGAAACGAATTGTGCGAGTTGGCTACCGTGTCCAATTAAATATAGGAGGTTCATGTGCACCACATGATATTTTGTTTTGGCCAGTCATATCACATAATAATGAATACTGTCGTGTGAGTGGTCAAGATGGAACTCTACTAAACTGTTCGTGATTCTACTAAATCAGCCATTTACCTACGTTTGTCTTTGCTGCGTGCATACTCGAAGTAAGATGATCTCCACCGGTCACGGCAAAACAACACGGTAAACAGTTTATCGGAAATCTACTTTTGCCGGTACAATTTATCTTCCCCACCGCGCCACTGCAAACGGTAAAGCGGCAAATTCGACGCGGCAAATTTCCAAAATAGCGGCAAAAATGAACGTGTTGCCGTTCCACGGGATCGACTCCGGCACTCCATGAGATTCAAAATTACTCGGATTTGGATCAGGATGTGATCAGATGGGGGGAGAACTTTGGCATGTGTCAAGCCAAAGGAAATAACGCCGAGGAACCCGACGAGGCAACTTCGCCATCAGCGACGCGCGCAGGCGACCAACGTGACAAGTACAAGAGTGACGGCTCGAATCCACAGATAAGATGCGGCAGTGTCGTGTTTGGATGCATGCGCACTGATCTTTCTCGTTTTCTAGAAATCATGCGAGGCACAAATATCAGCACGGCGGAGGATATGCGGCTTTACCGCACATACCTGGCGATCGGCAAGGATGCCGTGACGGGTACCGGGCAAAAGAGTGGCACTTTCGAGGAGTCGATAGATGATGGCTTCCGCGTCGCCCGCAACTACCTGGTTCGTGGCGTTGGTGTCTCCACACTTGGTTGAGTGTCAAATTTGACGTTTTCCCGTTGCCGGTGGGAAAGAAAGACTGATACGGTAAAAACGAACCGGGGAAAGAGAAAAAATCACGGTAAACAGCTTTTTACCGTGTCAATTTTACCGCGACCGGTGGGGATGCTCTAAGGAAAGCAACATCCATCGTACTTTACAGCGGAACGCCTATTTAGAGTTTGAGCATTAACTCAAAGAATGCCGACTCAAGGTTGAAGGTATTTGTGCGATATTTTTCTCAGCGGCGCTTCGAGTCGATGCAGGACTGTAGCTCGCATGCAGCTACCGCAGATTGCTATCGAGCAAATGGCCGATGATGGGTACCGTAATTCTTTCTCATTGGATCATAAGACAGTGCAATAGCCCAGAAGACATACAAGTGAACTTCCGCAACTCAGATCCGTGCACTTTGTTGGCAGGCTTCGATGTTGTCATTAATATTTGCAGCATTGATAGAGGTGGTTGCTTTGTTCAACGTGCAGTTCCACGCCACAATTGATTGAGATTCTCTTCAAACGTGGCTTTTAACAATCAGTGGCGCGACCAAATGCATCAAAGCCATTAGTTTGAATGTGTCTGCTTGTACTTCGCCACACTTGTGCACAGCAACGCGACCAATAAAAGACTTAACTTGGCTAGTTCCAGTAGAAGATTAGATCCTTGAATTGATCAAAAGGGAACTCAGCAATTGAAGCTACTCACCTGTAGTATGTTGCTTGTGAATAGGGAAAGGTCAGATGCGGAAATTTTCTCGTGGTTAAACGATCGATCGATCGTGAATTTCAACACATGACACCAGATAAAGAGAACCTTTGTGTAGCAACAGCGTCCCGCATTGGCGGAACCTGTCAGGAGATCAAATTCGAACTTCCGTATGCTCCAAAGTTTAGATTATCGTCACTCAACTTCATACTTGTGCCTTAAGACTTCAACTGCTTAAAGGTTCTAGTCGAAGTCCAGTCGATAGCTTGTCTCTGCAGCATACCCCAGCTCCTTTTGTAGCGACTATGAACCTCCTCCACTCTCTTCGTCCTTCTTGCCGAGGCCACTCATCTGTAAGTCTTCTTTGTCTTCATCACCAGAATCATGGGTTGTCTTAGCGTTTGCTTGGACCATTTGGACTTACGTTCGACAGCAGCGGAGACCTTTCTGCCTGCGTAGACTCGGAAGAGAAATTCGTGAGGCGATTCAACGATGCAGACCTGTCCGAAGAACGAGATCAATTCCCATTAAAATGTCGTATTTGTCTTCCATCAGAATCTGTTGTTTGATACGAGAGTAACCAGCATTCGCAAAACTGCAGTTTTACTCACTGCTTGCAATGTATCGGGTACATATTCTCATGGAGCAATGCTTTCGCGATCTTCATTCCGAATAGTACTCAAGGAGGACGAATTTGAAGAAGCCGCTCTTCTGGTGGCTGTAGATGGCATGCTTGCTGTGAGCGTAGCCACATGTCGTTTAAATATTGACGGAAAATCAATCCTCCACATAATTACAGATCACAAACACTTGGACAATCGACTGCAACTGCCACAGGTTGAAAAGTGAAGAACACACATTTACAGGTGAACCTACGGCTCTACGGCTCTTGGTCCACTTGGCAATGGAAACCCCAGGGGAACGACCCAGAGGTGTGCAGTTTGCTTCATCTACTTTGATGGCGGGAAATGAGTTTGGTGCGCACTCCTCACGTGCAATTTGTACGAATGTTCTGTGGCTACTGACCTTACCGTGCGAGCCTACTAGAGGAAGGAAATGTGTGACTCCGAGCATATTCTTGTAAGTCTTGCTATCTTCTATGATAAAACAGGGCTCAAGAAAGGAATTACAGACTTCTTGCACAAAAGGCCAAGAGACAGAGCGCAAAACTTGCATGGATGAACTGGTTGTTCTGTCATTTTTGTTGGCGATAACCCCGATTTGCATATATTTCAAACAGTTCAGCGATATCTCTTGGATGATTAACTTTTACAAAACCAGCTGGACAATTATTGGTGCATTGCAATCCGATGGCAACAAAGATCGCATGGGAGCTGCGCGATGGTATCACACTTCGCTCCCACAAACAAATCCGCCACGAACAAAAAACTGTACCATCCCAACACTGTACTGATCACTGGTTGTAACCGTGTTATCGGTCTCGCCTTCGCTCTGCACTACACGCAAGGTTGGAACGTCATCGGCGCTGTCCGCAATCCTGCCAGCTCTCTACAGGTACATATACTCGGTTCACCATCTTCATAGCCTCTTGAACTCTCCGTCCTTTGTCATTTCCATATAGCAGCAGCAGCTGAATCTCTTCAAGCTCATGAGGTTGGACATCGGAGATGAAGCAATCCATTGCTAATGCGGCTGAAGAGCTTAAGGACGTGTCGATTGATCTGCTTGTCAACAACGCCGGCAATTTGCATGAGCACACGACCGCTTCAGCCACCAAAGAGAGTCTGATGCATCAATTCGAAGTGAACGCGCTCGGCCCATTCCTGGTCACGCGACTGAATCTCAAGCTGGCAGCACTCTGAATGTTGTTGTCGTGCACCTTTCGTTCAGACTCGGAAGCTTGGCTTGCGTGAGCGACATCGAGTACTTTGGCTACTGGACGTCCAAGGCGGCACTCAACATGGTGAATGCTGGCCTGGCACTGGAGTTGCGCAGCCATAAGGTCTCGAGGGTGGTGGCTACGGAGCTCCAGACATGTCACATGGGTACCATCCAGCCGAGCGATAGCGTCCACGGCCTCACGACAGCGATTAAAGGTGTCGCGATGGAGCAAAATGGCAAGTTCTGAAGACCTACATTCAATAGAGAAGAGACCAACCCTTAGGAGATTCAATTCACCTAAGAGCAGGATACTTTGGCAGTCGTTGGCTTCGGACCAACTTCGCAGTCCATTGAAGGCAGGCACGTTACGTTGCTTGTTCCAATCGATGATCGCTTCCAAATCACGTTTTGGCTCCAAAAAGCCCTCAAGCCAAGCCGGCTTTAAGGCCAGTAGAACGAATGCTGAAAACCTGTCGCTGGTCACTACTGTGTAGGTAATGTGTAGCCTGATTCTGAGTTCAATTGGCGTTGGGCTTTAAGCTGCTGAGCTGACCAACGACAGAAACAGTGGCGCCTGAATCCCTTATGGCCATTCTGAGATCGCACTAAGACTTTGTTCTTGTTGGAAAAGAAACGCGTATATTTAGTTGAATTCTTTGGCGTACTTGTCCTTGGCCTCCTTCTCCAGCGCCGCGTTGATGCGGCCGGTCGCGGGATCTGTACCTAGCGGACGCCGGAATAGTAAAATGTGCGGCTCTGGCCTGTACAGGACGTCGTTAGGTGACAACGAGAGACAGAGAGTGATTAGAACGTACTTGTGGATGGCGTAGTGCACCCAGCCACGGCTCTGTTGGACGCCTAGCTGGCGCCACTCGGTCTCGGTCAGCAGTCGGTCCGGCAGGCTGCGCTGCAGTTCCTTGGGCAGGATCACGTGTCTGCGTATGAATGAATCAGTCCTACCGCCTCCTTCTAACCCGCTAGAGAGACGACCAGGACACCATCGGAAGCGCCATTGAATAAGCTACACACCTGTACTCATGCGTGTCGTCCACGTACTTCTCCGAGTACTCAATGCGGGACGACAGATCGTGCGCCATGACTTTTACTTGCTCCAGATCGCGATTTGTGCTTTCCCGCGCTGATTTGCTTTGTCTCAATTCATTTTGGTCTGCAATTCACTTCAACATCAATTCATTTTGCAGCATTGCCCAGATCTTCAAAAGACGCAGGATGTCTCGTGAGAATGGCAAGCAGATGGAGACTGACAGTACGTCTCTCTGTCTCTCTACGGATCATGGATGTGGATGCAGTGGTTGATGGCGTGTATGTATGACTTGCTGATGTTGCGCAGTGGACGAGCATGGGGATATGAAGGTGCGAAGAGCTCTTCATGTGACTGTGTGCAGCTCTTGGATTTGTATGAAAGACTCGTTTCTGGCAGAATGATGCGCTGACGCAAGCGGCAATCGCTCTGGAGCAGTTCACGCAGGAGAAAGAGATCGCTAAGCACATCAAGGTAAACCGCAGTTGTCTCGGAAGCCTGTTGTTGGTTTCTTATGTTTGGCTGCAGACGTGGATGGAGGAGAAGTACGGCCCGACGTGGCACTGCATGGTCGGCTCAGAGTACAAGACTGCGTTCGCGTACGAGAGCAAGAGCTTCGTGAGGTTCAATGTCGGGAAGAAATGCATCACGCTCTTTCGTCATCCATAGAAAAGCTAATAACTAAATGAATCAGACGCTTCCAATCAGTTCTTTACTTTGTGGCTCACACTACGCAAGAGAGCGCTTAGAAAGCGGCGTTGCCGGGCCATCGGGGGAACGGAATGACATCGCGAATGTTCTCAATGCCCGTCACGAAGCGCACGAGGCGCTCAAAGCCGAGACCGAAACCGGCGTGCGGCACCGTGCCGTATTTGCGCAGGTCCAGGTACCACGAGTAGTCTTCCGGGTTGGCGCCGGACTCGCGGATGCGCTGCTCCAGCACGTCCAGACGCTCCTCACGCTGCGATCCGCCAATGATCTCGCCAACGTTGGGCACCAGCACGTCGGCAGCCGCCACGGTCTTGCCATCGTCGTTGAGACGCATGTAGAAGCTCTTGAACTCCTTGGGGTAGTTAAAGATCACCACGGGCTTCTTGTACACCACCTCCGTGAGGTAGCGCTCGTGCTCCGAGCCGAGATCCACGCCCCAGTTGGGCTTGACGCTGAACTTGCCCTTCTTCAGGTGCTCCGGCTCCAGCAGCAGGTTTACAGCGTCCGTGTACGAGATGCGCTCGAAGGGCGAGTCCACGGTGGCGCGCAAGCGGTCCAGCAGCCCCTTCTCCACGTTCTTGTTGAAAAACTCGAGGTCCTCTCCGCACTTGTCCATGGCGTACTGCACGCAGAACTTGAGGAAGTCCTCTGCGAGATCGATGTCGTCCTTGAGGTCGGCGAATGCGATCTCGGGCTCCACCATCCAGAACTCGGCCAAGTGGCGAGATGTGTTCGAGTTCTCGGCACGGAACGTCGGGCCGAACGTGTAGACGTCCGAAAGCGCGCAGCAGTGCGTCTCGACGTTGAGCTGGCCAGACACGCTCAGGAACGACGGGCGGTCGAAGAAGTCCTTGGTGTAATCGATCGAGGCGTTGTCCTTGGTCAGCGGCAGCTTGCCGTCCGGGTGCTTGGACAGCAGCGTGGTCACACCGAACATCTCGCCGGCGCCTTCGCAGTCCGACTCGGTGATGATGGGCGTGTGAATGTACAGAAAGCCGCGCGTGTTGAAAAACTCGTGCGTGGCGTAGGCCATCGCGTTGCGCACGCGCATGGCAGCGCCGTGGATGTTGGAGCGCGGACGCAGGTGCGCATGCGCACGTAGGTGCTCTAGCGTGTGGCGCTTCTTGGACATGGGGTACGTGGCAGGGTCCGGCACGCCGCCGTAGACCTCAACCTTGGAGGCCTTGACTTCGATCTCCTGGCCCTTGGCGGGGCTCTTGACCACCACGCCGACAGCGGAGAAGCTAGCGCCCACACCACCCGACTCAAGCGCGGCCTCAAAGCCCTCAGTCTCCTCACGCGTGATCAGCACCTGCAGACCAGCAAAGCACGAGCCATCGCTCAGCTCCAGAAAAGCGAACGCGCCGGCGCCAGCTTCACGCAGCGTCTTGGCCCAGCCCTTGACGGTCACGGTCTGGCCTTCGAGCGTCAGACCGCCGGCCAGCAGCTCCTTGATGCGGATGCGGTTGCGGCGGAAGAGCGTCGGGGCCGTTGTCGGCGCAGGGCTCGGCACTACAGCGTCCATGAGGTTTCGGTCTTGCGGGTTCTTCGGGAGATCCACGAATGGCTCCCCAGAACGAGCGGCTAGGCCGTGAAGGGCTGTGATTGGCTGAAAATAAACCCATAGAGCTTCAGTCAAATTCTTGTGGCTTCTGTGATATGATTCACTGAAATGGTAATCTATTTCAACCAATAGAGAGTGAGATGGAGGATGCGCCGCTTCGTCATGTGGGATTGGAAGACCGAGAGGCCAATGGAGACGGAGCGGGAGTTCGTGCCTGCGAGAGCCGACATCGCACAGCTGAGTGCGCTGGCAGATCTGCACAAGATCTCGATACTGAGCTACAATGTGCTCTCGCAAATGGGCGCGCGACGGCTGCTGCGTCACGAGAACGGAGCGGTGGACGAGACGCTGCTACGCATCACGCGGCGGAGAGAACTGCTGCTAGAGTACGTGGCTTCAGAGTTGGTGGGGATCGTTACTCCGCACCAGCTGACAAGAGATGATGGGCTTGGTATCTAGTGAGATCGTGAGCTACGATGCCGATATCCTGTGTCTTCAGGTAGAACCGATTGAGACTCAGAGCTTGAGATGGTCCATTTAAGAGTCTCTCTGCGTTAGGAAGTGGACGACTATGAAGACTGGTGGGCTGGGCAACTCTCCTCCATCGGATACGACACAGTGTTTGCAGTACGAAGCGATCAGCACGGCTGGAGTCTGGACGATGGGCTGGTGACTGCGTTCCGCAAGGCCACGTTCCAGCTCTTCTGCTCACAGCAAGTTGATCTAAACGATCTCCGAGACCAAATCACAGACGCTAACCTGCAGGCCAACGCTAACCTGCAGGCCAAAGTCACGCAAAACAACAATGCGCTTATGGTCTGCCTCCAGCCATGGGAGAGTTCAGCTCTGCCCAGTGCGCTCTGTGTGGTCAACACACAACTGGCGTCCGCGCCGGCGCTGGACCAAGTGCGTGTGCTGCAGACCGAGTTTCTGTGTCGGAAGATCGCGATTTTTAACGCGGACTTCCAGCTGCCGATACTCATGGCCGGTTCGTTCAATGCTCTCCCCAGCAGTGATGTCTACCATCTCATACATACAGGAAGACGGCGACCAGTGCCTCAAGTTCCTGCGACGCCCGACAGACCGACTCTTGTAGAGGCCACACCCACGACGATCACGCTCACGTGGCCTACGGTCAAGTCAGGGGCTGGCAAAGATCCAGTCTTGGCCTACAAACTGGTGGTGAAAAACTGCACGAGTGCGAGTATGGGCTTCATGCATGAGATCGAGATCCCTTCAGATGTCGAAAGCTGGACAGTCACGATGCTTAGCGCAAGCATCACGTACCAGTTCCGCCTCGCTGCTCGTAATGCGCATGGCTGGAGCCATTTCAGCCAGCCGTCACTGCCCATACAGACCAAACCGACAGCTGAAGAAGCTAAGTCAGTCGCAAGAACCGCAGTTACAGTGGACAAACAACCACCGCTCTACATTGTGAGCGATATTCCACCAGAAATCAAACCGTACGACGTATCGTTCGGCTCTGGGCGAACTCCACGGTTTGAAGACCAGCAATTGAACGAAGCCATCTGTCCACGACCGATGGTTCTGCCTTCAAACTACCAACCAGCCGATGCAAAGCAATACACGACGTTGCAGCCACGCGCTGATCGCGATGACCAACTCGTCCACTTGGAGCAGTTCGAAAGCGCCTACGCCACCTACTGCCACGGGCTTTGTGAACCAGAGCTGACGTTCTCCAGTGCGCATTTCCAGGGCACAATCGACTACATTTTCTACTCGGCCGAGTGCTTTGCGCCATTTCAACTACTGGCGCTTCCGACTTTAGATGAGCTGGAGGAAATGGGTCAGGATGTTAGAGAGCCAGCGACGATAGAAGACTTCGAGTGGAGCCACCACAAGCCAAAGCACTGGCATGACGCAGTGTTAACACCTGCAGAACTGAATTGCTATATGGGCCAGTGGACAGCGCCTCAAGTGCCAAACGACACGTCACGAAAGTCCAGCTACCTGCCGAACGAGATCTGTCCGTCCGATCATCTACCGCTCGCATGTGTGTTTGCCATGACCAAAGATGGATTAGCTACGACATGGAACTAGCAATTCAATGGGAAATTGGCCTTATTGATATCTGGCAACTGACGAAAGTTCCTCAGAGCTCGGTCTTCACGCCATGGTGGCTGAAACCACTGCTGATGGTGGCCTTGTTGGAGCCGTTGCAGCTGCTGGATCGAAAGTGGACGTGGTTGACTGCGTGGCGAGCATCCACGGGCGAGTACCCTGCAATTGGTGGCTCTGCGAGGTTGAATCCACAGGCGGCAAGCGTATCAACGCCCTTGATCTTGCTGTTCGTGGGATCGCAGCGGAAAACCGTCGTCGGCGGCCACGGAGCCGTGTCAGCAAACATCCAAAAGCCGCCATGGCGGAACAATCGAAACTCTCGCAGCACGTCGATGTCGTCGTCGCTCTGGTCCTCGCGCCTGAACACGGGCGTCGCTGGATCGGATTGCACCACGGTGTCGAGCTGTCGCACGTATCGTCCGTCCATGCCGCGCACTTTGGATCCGCACACGAAGAATGACTGCGTGAGGGCACTAGTATCGACGGCGGGCAAACCGATTGCGTGTGCATCTTCTTCTGCTGGTTGGTCATGCTGCTGAGCTAAGGATGGATATACAACGAGCGCCAGGAGAGGCAGCAGCAACAGCTTCATCGCTTGTGGCTTACGCCTCCGTCGGGTTCTGAACAAGCACAGACGAGCGGCTTTCTGTGGACTCAAGCGTGGAAAGATCGCGTCTCTTGGAATCCTGAAACCATCGTGCGGCAGCAACAGCTTTGTACCATGTTTTGAATAGAGTTGTGTTTAATGAGTCGAACATGATGAAGATTGGCAAAGAATTCAACTGTGAAAAATTGATGTCTATTGTTCTCTTGTCTGTTGAGTTTGAATCTTACGGCAGTAGTTCAGAGCCCTGGTTGTCGTTCAACTTGCCTGTTTGCTCCGTCGAGGGGCCCGCTATCGCTCGGCTGGATGGTGTCTAGATGATTGGACATGTTTGTCGCCGCGTATCCTGGATGCAACAGCACACTCGCAATCTTGTGACTGCGCGACCATGACGTTCGAAAAACCAAATCGCGGGTTGCCACTTTGAGATTCCAGGAAACGGACTCAGTGCGTTCACTTCAAGAATTGTTGCATCAGGCTCTCTTTGGTGGGTGTTGCGATCGTGCACTCATACAAAATGCCGGCGTTACTGATGATCAGATCAATCGGTACGTCCTTGACCTGCATTATCAAAGGACGGGTTCGTTTTCTGTGTCCAACCTCACGAGCGTGTATGGTCTTTGATGTACATGGAAATGACATCGTGTTACAGCACAGCGCTTGTGCGGAATGCAAGCGAGGGGTAAAAATGCACCAAACTCAGCTAACATTATCTGTAATGTTCGACGCTGTTCTAGAGTTCTAGAATAACATCATCAGCTCTTCGCAACCCGCTGTGCTACTACTTCCAGAAGCGTTTGCATCATCGCCGAGACCAGTCCATGCACATAGAATTTTCTAGAAGTAGTTAGAGCAGATCTGTCTTTGCACGTTCATGTTCACTTCGTATTTTGCTCAATAAAGCACACTCCGTTCCACTCCGTGCTTTACATTTGGTAGCACTTGTTGGTCCAACGACCATCAGTCCCCATCCCCCTAGTGTACCACTCTGAGTCGACTTGTCTCACGTCCAAGTCAAGCCCCGCTTCTCGCAAATTTTGACCAATCCGAATTTCGCAAAACCATTTTTGACTAATCATCGACGACCTCGAGCATGGCTCAAGATAATCCAGTAATGGCGCTGTTTGAGGGCCTCACGCGCTCCATCCGTGAGCTCACCAGTAGTGTCTCGGCCCAGAATCATGAGCTATGTTCCATGGTGGCCGAGCAGATGAAGCACCAGAACAGCAACCGGGAATTCAAGGTGGAAGGCGCGTCTATACCTACGTTCCACGGTCGCCCAAATGAGAGCGTGGACGAATTCATCTTCGAGGCCAAGCTCTTTATGAACGGCAAGAACATCGACTACGCGACCGGAGAATCAGGGTCGCGTGGTTGCCATGCTGGCCAGCAACCTTCGCTCTGGCGCCGCCTCTTGGTACCACAGCCGCATCATAGTGGAGCACAATACCATTTCTACGATAGACGAGTTTGAGCAAGCCTTGAACGACGAGTTCATTCCCCCGGATCAGCAGCAGCGCTTGCATGCTGCCTTGCGTGCATGCAGGCAGACTGGTCTTACGTGGCTCGCTTCCGTAAGATCATTGCCCAAGTACGTGAAATGACCCAGCTAGACAAAGTTGACCGCTTCGTGGAAGGTCTCAAGCCAGAAACACGTAAGGAGATCAACTATCTCCGTTGTGCTACTCTCAGCGAAGCCATTGCGGCAGCCCAGGCATACGAGCGGGCTCGCTTCGGTACCCTATACCCTAATCGTCGCCCGCCTCTGAGTCGAGAATCAGATCCTGAAAATATGGATATTTCTCAGGTTGGCTTGACAAGGCCAAGTAAAGAGATGTGCCGCCAGCAGAACCTCTACTACTACTGCCGCAAGTCAGGCCATAGAAATACTGATTGTTCCAAGCGTCCTCAAGAAACACAGGGAAACGCCGGTGGTCGACAGACGTAAATGGAGTGTCCGTCGAGCCAGATTCTAGAAAATCTCTATGCGCTTCTCCGCGCGATCCTCCCTCCGTTCATTTTGATATGGAGGATTCGCCTGCCAATTCATGCACGCTGGTCAGTCATTCTGTGTGCGCTTTGGAGATTGATTTAAGTCAAGTTGATGCCTCTGAAGATTCGCTCTTTTTTGTGGACGCTGTTATTGAAGACAAGAGTTGAAGTCGCTTGTGGATTTTGGAGCAACACACTCTATTGTGATACCAGGATTGCTTTCTGCATCATCGAGTGCTGAGATCATTGACGTTACCGCCAAAAGTTTTGAAGGAAGAAAGCAGACTCAGTCGTGTCGCCAGTTTTCAGTGAATGTGACCGTGAAACGAATTCGATTCAGGTTGTGGAATGGCCTTTGGCCCAAGATTTTGATGGCATTATCGGTCAGTCATGGCTCAAGGCAACCAATCCTGTTATTAGCTGGCGTTAGCGCCAAATAAGTTTTCCAGCCAATCATTGTATGGACGTTGTGACTGATCCTGCACCAGAGGTCGAGTGGATCGATATCGTGGAGTTCAAGCGCAATCAGGATACCGGTGTCTACATTGAGGTTTATCATCTAGATGTGGTTGGAATAGAAGACTCCGAGCCTCTGCGTGATGATATTGAAGCGCTCGTATAAAAATTCAGTGATTGCCTGCGCGAAGACCTCCCAGATGGACTGCCACCTGAGCGGGACGTTGAGCACTCGCTAAAATGAAGTCTGAAGCAAAACCCTCCTCCCGTGCTCCTTCCGGCATTCCCACGTGGAACAACAGGCAGTAAAAGATTTTGTGAAGCAGTTATTGCAGAAGCAGTGGATTGAACGCAGTTCATCGCCGTAGGTATTAAACATTTCGCTGTACCAAAACGTGACCCAGTTACGGGTGAGTTGCCGTCCAATATTCAGTGGGTCCGCAATGGTGACCCGACCAAGCCAGTTCGATGGGTTATTGATTATCGCTATGTAAATTCCTGTACTGATGTTCCTCGGATCCCGATAACTCGGATTGATGAGAGTTTTGATCGTCTCGCTGGTGGTGTAATTTTACTGTGATTAATTTGGCATCTGGATACCACCAGATGCGAATTGGCAGTCTCGTCGCGACATTATACTGCCTTTCGAGCGGGTTGTGAGATCTATCAGTGGCGAGTTGCACCCATGGGTCTGGCAGGGATGCCTGGCACGTGGTCTCGACTAATGTGAAGGATACTTGAAACCGAAGAGCTTGTTTGCTTTGTGGTAGTGTATCTTGACGACATCTGTATTTTCCCCAAGTCTGTAAGTGAGCACATGACGCATTTGCGCCGGGTATTCCAGATCCTACGCGAAGAGAAGCTCTATGCGATTGTGGCTCCTGCCCCATAACCAGTGCTGCCGACAGTGGCGTCGTCGTTTTTGACCGTGGAGGAGGATTTAAAATTTGCTCGTGACATTAAGCAGTCGTATGCAAAGGATGTGGACAGTTACAAGGTCATGCAAGCTCTAGCTCGTGGAGAAGAAGACGTTTAAGGCTTGTATGAAGTGGTTGATGGGTTACTGTTTGTGAAATCGTCCGACGCCATTCGAGTTCTTCGTGTTCCCCAAGTTGATGCGATTCTTCTACGCATTCTCCACGATTTTCACGATGCCTCTATTGTGGCCCATGCGGGCGTTCAGCGTACGTTTACTGCGATTCGGCAGTACTTCTAGTGGCCAGGAATGCGCTCGCATGTCACTCAGTACATTCAGACTTGTGAAGCGTGCGTGAGAAACAAGAGCGGTTCTCGTCGTCGAAACGGTTTTCAGCAGTCACTTCCAGTACCAGAACATTACTAGCAGCACGTGACTATGGATTTTCTAACGGCTCTTCCCATCAGCAATGGATTTGATGCGATTTATGTGGTTGTTTGCCGTCTCTCTAATAGACCATGCTATATTCCAACTACTAAGACCTTAGATGCAAAAGAAACTGCTCGACTCTTCTTCGATCATGTGATTCGTTCGTTACTACTCCCTGCCCGAAAGTATCGTGAGTGACCGAGATCCGAGATTTACTAGTGAGTTCTGGTCTGAATTGATGGCTATTATGCAAGTTAAGCTCCGAATGACTGTTGCTCGGCGAGCTCAAGCAGATGGCCGCAGTGAGCGGCAGATCAGAACACTAGAAGACAGTCTACGATGCGTAGTTTCGCACTATGGCTGTAGAGTATGCCCACGCAACTCTAGTTTCAACTTTGGCATGTATCGCCATTTGAGATCGACTGTGGGCGTAAGCCAAGATGTCCGCTGACAATTAGCCGATCCAGCAGCATGGAATTGTCTAGAGATCCATCCAACTTCACTCGTGACCGCCAGAAAGCCATAGAGTTCGCTCGCAATACTCTTGAGAAGGGTCAGCAACGTCAAGCCAAGTACTACAATCAGGGACGGCGAGACGTAACTTTTGAAGTCGGGGACATCGTGTATGTGGATGCCCGAGTTCTGAGTTCAGAGCTGGGACAACCAGATTACGACCCCACTCGTGATCCAACACGAAACAAGCTCTTGCCGAAGTGGCTGGGTCCGTTCCCAGTGGAACGTCGCATTGGAGGAAATGCGTATCAAATTGGCCTGCCACATCGTTATATTGCTCGTGGCAAGTCAGCCACATTCAACGTGGATCAGTTAAAACGGTCTCTCGATGTACCAGACTTGTTCATCGAACGCCAGATTGCCAAATCGGCGCCCAGAATATATGATGAAGGGGGCTAAAGAGTCTACGTCATCCTAGAACCACTGGCTCATCGTCGCCAGCGCCACGAAAACCAGCTTAAACACCAGTATCTATGCTCTGGGTTGGCTTGCCGGAAGAGCAGAACTCCTGGGAGTTCGAAAAAGACATTAATCACGTTAGTCATTGGGATTCCTTAATTCGGCGTTTTCAAGAGCGTCAAGCGGTGTCACGAGGCCGAAGTCGGCGCTCGAATCAGTCGGGTAGGATGTTGTTCGACGCTGTTCTAGAGTTCTAGAATAACATCATCAGCACTCACTCAATCTTCGCAACCCGCTGTTCTACTACTTCCAGAAGCGTTTGCATCATCGCCGAGACCAGTCCATGCACATAGAATTTTCTAGAAGTAGCTAGAGCAGATCTGTCTTTGCACGTTCATGTTCACTTCGTATTTTGCTCAATAAAGCACACTCCGTTCCACTCTGTGCATACATTATCGGAAGAATCCATTCCGGGGTACAGGAGTCAATGACTAATCGTTTGAGCTTACGCTATAAACTCGACGACCTCAATCAATTAACTCTTATTACATGCTCATGTTTCCTTTACAATATCGACTGATGCATTATCGTTCGAACTGTTTTCCTGGTCACGGTAACGGTTCTCGGTCACATGTTGTACGTGACCAAAAACCGTGACCTGACCCAGAATTGACCCGGAACGGACCTTACCTACAATATCGAAGCAGGTGCAGCAAACTGCGCCGTGGTTTTCCAAGTGCCAAGCAGACTAAGAGCCGTAGGTGGCCGATTCGACTGTGTGGAGAAATGACACGAGTTCGTCTTTGACGTTGCGACAGAAGAAAGACTCTTCAGGTTCTTCGCCGTAGGCAAATGCATCGAGAGAAATGGCGATTACGATTTTAAGTAGGCAACCACTGAAGAGAAACGGAAACGAGCTCCCGTTGCTGAAGACTTTGTAGAGAATCCACCAGGAAAATAGCTCTGCTAAAGCGCCAAGGTGGAAGTAAATGTGTCCTACCTCCAAGTAGGCTGCGTACTTTTTTTCTTGTGTTGCATGTATGCTGTAAAGTATTAGTCGTGCTCTTCGCCATTCTTAGCGCAAAATTAAAGATTTCAATGCCTACTGCTTACACTCTCAACCTGTCTTTCTACTAAGCACGGGCGAAAGAGAACGAGCTTTTGGAGATAATAGCCAACGCATGATTCAAATGCACGTTCCAAGGCATTGGCTGATGATCAAATTTGTGGTCAGGATTCATAACTACGAAATCAATTTCGCCTAGGGCATCGACATGCTGCTTTTCCCAGCGACATTTCCGTTTCCGTAGGATCCCTAGTAATGATGCAAGGCGCAATCTTGGTTTCAAAAAAACACCAACGATTATTGGTCTTCTGTGATGAGAAAGCCGCTTCCTTTCGTCGTTTCTGTAGGCGGAAACCTTCGCCCTGTACTGTACAAAGTACACAAACTGCAATTTCTCTCTATCTTTCATTATTGTTGCCGACTCATCTTCCAACAATTCGAATTAATCTTCATCTTTATAGAGAGAACAATACTCCACTTCCAATTGCAAAAGCAGCTCAAATCAGTAGTTTGACACAGCTTCAGCGTTTAAGAAAGACATTAACTTGATCATAATCTCCACACCACTGATTCCTGCATTTGTACTTGCAGTTGTCACAAGATGCGTGACGCGATCTGTAGGTATTTATGGTCACATCGGTAGAGATCCACAGCAGGCTCAAGCGTGGACTCCGATTACTAAGATTTGATCTCTATATTAAGATAAGGAGGAAAGTAAAGCGCATCACAGGTAAAAAAAAAAATTCAATTTTAATATCACGTAATATTGTTAGGCGATGGGAACGGACGACATATTGTTGTTGGTTGGACTCGTACCAGCGACGAATTCGTCCTGGGCTTTAGGCTGGGTCTTCCCAGAGGCAAACGACAGGAAGAACGTGACTGCGAACGTGGCCATCGAGAGGAATGAGCACCAGACGGCAGCGTTGAGTTTCCCGCAGCCCGTCTTGCCGTTGTAAGAGCTGTAGTAGTGGTTGCCGCAGGTGTCGCTCTTGTAGCTTGAGTTTAGCAACACGATACCGACGGCGAGCGTGAACGCAAACATGATCACATCTGTGCATAGCTCTGCTACTAACTGCGGTCGTGCACCGGCCAACAACAGTAGTGAGTAAAGCGGCACCGTCTGCATTAGAAGCGTGAAGTCCGGGACGTCGTCAACGACATTGGCGGAGCGGAAACCGCTTGCTGCCGTGCCAACGCAGCAACTGAGAGAATCAGTTGCTGCGCTCGGAACGCTAATCTAAAGCCCGACATGGATTCAGCTGCACGCGCGAGGTTTCTGGGAATTTGTGAACTTGGGATCTTAGATGTCGTTTCTGTGCCACACCTTGTCGTGGGGAGCACATGAGTCATCTTTGTGGGAGCATGCGGGTGGGTACTTTGGGTGCTCCAGTACTCGTTTCACCGTTAGGCTGGATTTTAAAGGTAATTTTCTTAATTTCGAAGGGTGATTGTTTTGCAAGTGTACTACTGTACAGTATTGGACCAATTATACAGTAGCCATCGAATGTGGGTACAGTAGCATCATTGGGTTTCAAAAGCCGGGGCAGAGTCAAGAATTGGCAACGGTTGACTTTCGCCAATGAACACAGGCTGTTAAAATATTGAATCTCACAACGGATAAATACCTCTATCCCTTGAATACGGCACGTTTCCTGTGGGAAAGAATATAGAACATTTCATCACTCAGTACTGACTGTACTATAGCATACTCACTTCAACACTAAGTGAATAAGCAAGAGAATGCTGGAACCAAAATAAAATCACTCCGGTTTTCACCACTTCCCACTGAAGACTCCTCTACCTTCTTCGTCGCCCTCGCTCAGTGCTCCCTCGTAACAGGTTATGAGCCCTAGATTCTCGCGCAGGGCTCTCTCCCCCTCCCCAACCTTACCTCGCCTGGATGGCACGAACTTCGAAATATGGAAGGCTCGCGTCATGGCCGCACTCGACGGTGAAGGCCTTCTCGTCTTCATCATGTGAGATGACTACTCAGGCGAAGAGGAGAGTGACTCGGACTCCGATCTCGGGAGAGACTCCGAGATCGATCCGAACGTCCAAATGGATGAAAAATCGACTAGCCACGCAAGCGAAGCTAGTGCGACTTCACGAGAGTCATCATCTTCGAGCTCGATGTCGAATTCCTCATCGTCGTCCAGCTTAAGCGAGTCGGACAACACCGGCGGCGATGGACATCAAGATGGCGATTCGATCTCGTCTTCTACTTGGCCTCCACCGGTGATCCGATCGTTTTCTGAAACGCGGGCACGTGTGGGCAAACTGCCGCACTGTGCACTGGGACATCTTCAACGGGAAGCTTAAGCCATGGACCATAAATGCACCTGACTTCAAGTACGTCCTCCCAAGTCAAAGAGCCATAAGAGCACCAAGCCAAAGGAGCATGGTGATCGTTACAAGCCATAGAATCCCAAATACAACAAGGGATCTGGCAAGCACCAAGCACACGCTGGTAATGCAACTTCCGCTCCCGTGCCGATGGCATATGACAAAGATGGCAAGCCTCTCGATTTTCGCCAACTGTCAAAGATGATGGCTCACGTTAAGAAGTCGTTGAAAGACCGTGCTCCTGAAGACAACTAATTCCAGCAACGCAAGGACTACGGCAACATCGCTGTCACTCAATAAGAAGACCAAGTGGTCAGCCTTGTGGCCAAAACACCAACAGTGGATCCTGCCTGGATCATCGATTCTGGTGCACCAAGCTTGTTACCTTCTAGCAGGACTGGTTCGAGAACAAGCGGCCGAGCTCAGAATCCATTCTTGTTGGAGGCAACAAGATCCCCATCCAAGGCGTTGGCACTGTACGACTTCAGGTCATGGACACCAAGGGCGTGAAAAAGTTCTTGCGTTGGACAATGTACTCTATGCACCGGAACTCAAGTTCAATTTGTTATCGGTCCCGCTAGCAGTTCAAGCGAACTTCAAGATCTCGTTCAAGGCAAAGACATGCTTACTATATCAAGCGAAGAACAAGATGACCGAAGCTGGTATCGCTGAACACGCGAACTTGTATCATTTCATGGCCAATCCAGAAGCCAAACGAGCTCTCGCTCTCAATGCGAACTCAGGTAAGATTCGTGATTTTCTCCTATGGCATAAACGAATGGGTCATCCTAACTTTCAAGTGATGCAGAATGCGATTCGGAATGAAGCCATTCTTGACTTGAGTCTCTCCAAGACGGACTTCGCTGATAGCGGCACCTATTCATCATGCATATACGCTATATCGCACCGCGCGCCTTTTGATAAACGTACTATTGTTCGTGCCAGATATCCTCTTGAAAAAGTTCACACGGACATGAATGGTCCATTACCAATGGCCACATTCTCGGACGGTCAATACTTTGTTATATTTATCGATGACTGTACAAGATACATGTTCATCTATGCTATCAAGAGGAAGTCCGACCTCTACGAGTGCTATGAAAACATCCAAAGACAAGCAGTAGCCATTTCCAGAAGGGATGTTGGCTGTCTGGAATACCAACACAACTCATTTAACCTGAACGTGCAAATTGTCCAAGCAGATTATGCAAAGGAATACGAGGAACTAGGCCGACAAATCTTTGGGAAGTACAGCACACGTGCACAATCCACAAATGCATATACCCCACTACAAAATGGAGTAGCTGAACGTCGCATGAGAACACTACTCGAGCGAACGCGCGCAATGCTGATAGACGGAGATCTACCAAAGCTTGAATGCGTGACTCATGTAGCAGACTTGCTCAACATGACTTCTAGTCCAGTCACCCACAACAAAACACCATTTGAATTGTGTACAACAAGAAACCCTCACTACAGTACATCAAAGTATTTGGATGTACGGCTTACGTGCATGTACCAGATCCGCATCGGACTAAACTCGACGCTCGTGCTAAACTCTGCATGTATTTGGGTGTTCCAAGACACAAAAAAGGCTACCGCCTGCTTGACATCGAAGCGGGGGGCATAGTATACAGTCGAGACGTTGTCTTCTACGAACGTGAGTTTCCAAAATTAAAGTTTCTCACCAACACAGACAACACAGAGATTGCACCTGATGCCTCTCCTACGTCAACGCAGCCTTCACTACTGCCACCGTTTAACGATTTCCTTCATAGGCAAACACAATCCCACGTCACACAGACACATGAGGCAGGGACTCGACCAAGCAAACGGGTGAAGACTGTAACGTGGTCTGATCTACCTGCAAGCTCTGCCGACGATGAGCAGTCTACCCAAATATATTCATTACTGGCATCCCGCCATATTACCGAGCCAACATCTTTCAAAGAAGCAATGGCATCATCAGAGTCCAGGCAATGGCGTGAAGCAGCTGAGTCTGAATACTGATCTTTGATGGAAAATGAAGCATGGGAACTGGTCAAGCCAACTCGCAATAGTCGAGTCCTTCAATGCCGGTCGGTATGGACTGTTAAATACAATGGCCAAAGAGAAATTGACAGATACAAAGCATGACTTGTCATCAAAGGTTTCCTACAACAGTATGGACTTGACTACACAGAAATTTTCTCACCTGTCGGTTGCATGGAGGTCCTTCGACTTCTTTTGACGATGGCTGCTTTTTAAAACATGGAAGTACATCAAATGGATGTCAAAACAGCTTTCTTAAATAGTAAGCTTGATGAGGAAATCTATATGGAGCAACCTGAAGGTTTTATTAACCCAGCAAAAGCTTTATTGGCATCACCAATGGCATAACGCGTTACATAGCTATCTATGTGGATGACTTATTGACCATCACACCATCCATTGATGTAGTAAACTATATCAAAGACGCTCTCAATAAGAGATTTCAGATGTCAGATCTGGGGAAGAAAAGTACATCCTTGGATGGTCGATCGAAAGGAACAGTCAAGATCATTCCATCTTCATGCATCAAGAGAAATATGCTATGAGCATCTTGACCAAATTCAACCACGCAAACTCACACAAAGTAGGAACACCTACAGACCCTAGTGTCCGACTTAGCACTAGCACGAGTCCTGAAACAGATGAGGAGAGAAAGGAAATGGAAACCATGTCCTACAGTGAGGCAGTTGGAAGCTTCATGTACCTCATGATGGGCACTAGACCTGACGTAGCCTACTTCCTTCGGGAAGTCGGGCAATTGCTTGTCAACCCAGGCAAAGCTCACTGGATTGCCATCAAGAGAGGACTCAAAAAACCTCAATGGAACTCGGAGCCATAGTATTAGGCTAGGAGGCAAGCACAACATCACACAATTCAACGTACAAGCGTACATCGCTGCCTAAACAGACGCTGGCTATGCAAACTGTCAGGACCCTAGACGATCTGTTGGAGGCTGTATTACAATGCTATGTAATAGCCCGATCTCATGGGTCTCAAAGAAGCAACACACTGTTGCACTGTCAACAACCGAAGCTGAGTACATTGCATTATGTCACTGCATGCAAGAGGTCATATTCTTAACGACACTGATGACAGAGCTAGGATTTGACTGCACCAAAGCAATCAAAATTTACGAGGATAACCAAAGTTGCATCAAAATATGTAGCTGCTCAAAGCACATTGACATTCGCTACCATTTTGTACAAGAAAATGCGATGAGGAAACAATTTGAAATAGTTTATTGCTACACACACGACATGATTGCAGACATTTTCACAAAGAGGCTACACAACGCGCAATTCATCCACCTCAAAGAGAACATGAGAATGAAAGAGAAATAAAGAAACACAGTTAAATTGAGAAAGTAATATATATAACACTTAAAAACTGAATGTTTGGGAGAATATGTAATATATATTAGTAGCGAAGAGCGAACAAAAACCTCAGATCTCCAGTCTGAGAAAAAATACCCTAGCTACTCCTGGCGCCCCTTAGTGCTTCTTGAACACCTTCAGGGATCGAACAAACGCAATGCACGAGATGCACTCTTGATCAGGAAGACCCTGAACTTTCTTGCCGTCGTAAACGATGCTCTTGGATCCCTCGTCTTGAACTCGCAACACAATGCAGAGCCCAACCGAAAAGCTGGTATAGGCACCGACAAGGTACACGCCATCGGGAAGTTTCATGCGCTCAGTCGCTTCAAAGCCGTGGTGCCCGCCTTGAAATAAGTTCTTCATCAGCACGTTGTGTGCGAAGTCGGATCCTCTATCGCGAAGACGCTGGAGAAAAAGGCAAAAAAAACTCCATGGAAACCCGTCGCAATGTTCCAGTTGGCGACTTCCTCGGCAAACTTTGGAAAATCCACTGTTCTTGGTCGGTCGTCAAATCCGGACGACCCAGAAGGCGAGTGGCACACTTGAACGCGTCAAAAAGGCAAGTTCCACGGATGTTGGCACCGATGACGTTGTGCTCGGCCTTGTTACTGGCATACCACGTCGAAAAAGGAAGCCGAGGCGTTGATCCTTCGGTCGCGTCGATGTAGCTGTCGATGAGATTGCAATTTTTCTCGAAATCATCGCCAACAAGAAGGTGTCAGGGTTCCCAGGTGCGCATGAACGTACCGCTCGCGTGGGGCTCCTTCCAGATGACACGGTAGTAGGGCTTTTTGTCCCCACGCATTTCACGTTGACGATCATGCGTTGGTAGCCATCCTAGTCCTTTGCCTTCCTCTTCTTGGGGACAGCAGGCGGTTGGAAATGCGCCGGCGCCCGCTTGCGGCTTGCCTTTGGTGCCGGGCCTCCGGTTGAAATGCGCGGAGTCTGTTTGGTTCGGACCATCACAAGCGCTTGTCGTCTACCCTCCCTTTGGTTCAGTAAGAATAGATCAGCAACCAAGCAGTTAAGAATAAAACACAACAAATTGCTGTAACAGTTAAGACAAATCTGTATTGATCTTGGGTTAAATATCTAACATACCAATTACGCTCAAAAACCCAGACCAAAGAATGATATTATTTATCAGGAAGAGCCTACCTTGTATAATGTCAATGCCAATGGCGTACGGACTGTTAGCGAACGCATTTGGATTCCAGCTCAGGAACGAGATCTGATTCTGCGGATGTGCATCGTTGCACATTGTGGCCCCAATGGACATCGCGGCCGAGCAGCGATGATCAACGATATTCAGCGTATCTTCTCTATCACTCACCTACAACAAACACCAGCAGCTTTTTTGAAACGATGTTTGCTCTGCTAGCACGTCAAAGGCGGCCGCATTGTGATTCGTCCATGGGGAGAAACATTTCGTTGTGCAGAGCGCAATGGTGCACTTCGTTGGGACTTTTTATTTCGTGGGGAGATTTTTTCACCAAGAAAAGTTTTACTAGCGATGACGGATGATACGACTCATTTTTGTGAGATGACCGTTTGCGACGGCCCAACAAGTGACGTGGTGGTTGAAGCCATTTTGAACTGGTACAGCTGGTACGGCTCGCCCCACATCTGGATATCTGATAAGGGCAGCCACTTCAGAAGTGAAGTCGTGAGTGCTCTATGCAAGCGGCTAAAGTGCCAGCACCGCGATTCGCTGTCAGCTAGAGACAAGCAAATGATGCTGAACAAGAAACGAGAAAGGGGGTGAATTATCTGTGGGCGATTATGTGCTTCGCTCCAGAGTCGACGAAAAGCACAAAGACAAGCTGCTCATCATGTAGATTAGCCCAATGGTGGTGACTCGCGCGGACAAGAACTCCTTTCGCGTAAGGAACTTGGTAAAAAGAAAGGAGGGTCAGTTCATGCCTCGCGATTGAAGATGTATGCGGACACTAGCCTCAACGTGACAGAAGAACTCATCGAGCATGTGTCCTCTCAAGGTCAAGGCCTCGACGTGGAGAAGCTTATTGGTCATCGTTTCAATGCACGGATCAATGACTACGAACTCTAAGGTTGCATGGTTGGTCTTGAAGCATTTGAGGACTCGTGGGAACCGCTACAGTCGATGGTCAACGGTATTCCAACACTGGTACAGCGCTATGTGCAAGCATCCGATAACCAGAAGCCTCAGCAGCATTGGAGCAGCAAGCACGGTCCCAACTTGCACTAGTTGCAGTTGTACCCATATCAGATCTGCCACGTCACAATGTACCCCTGACCTGAGTTCAGCCCACCGGTTAGGTTAGCTGATTATGTCGAACCGACTACGAAAAACCAACGCCAACCGGTTATTCGCAAGTCAAGCCCGGACCGGTCCATGCAGTCCAGCCAGGCAGTTCAGTTTTACTAATCAAAGCTGTGGAGGGAATGCAGTGGATCGATCAAGCGAGTTCCATCTAGCACTGGCTCTTGGCTGAAGAGTCGAGGCAGCTGGAGGCCAGCACACAAGCCTAACAAGAATTGCATATTCTTCATGTTCCATAGCAACCCACCAGATGATATATTCGTACGGCGACCGGTGGGATAGAGAAGAGCAGAGTTTAGCTAGATCTACTCAGTTGTGTTTTATCTGCAATAGAACACCGGCTACAACCTTCTAGAAAAGCAATGCCAGCTTGCGTGGATTTGTAGTTGCGCTTCAAGCATCGTTGATCCCGCTCCCTTCGGCAGCGATGTTGCATCACCCACATGCTAGGTCCCATGTTTAAGCCGTGCACGCGGTGTCATGCGCGTCATACGGATCTTAAACTGTTAACACTTGCAGGATGCCTATTTTCACCTATCCCTCCAAGATAAGTTTTATTTTCTAGTCCGTGAGTCAGATTTTTAGTACATATTTCATGTGCCGAACAGTTGCCTGCGCATAAGGTTCTGTGTGTATGGGCCACACCTCGGACGAGACCATGTTAGGAGAGCTCTTAAAACCAAAAACCCAGGCTATTTTTTTTGGTTGACAGCCCCAATTTGAATCAATCTGGGCTCCACCTGTTAAGTTCGATACAAAAGAGCCAAGCCACCGGCTCATGTCGCTCGAAGGGTCACAGGAAATAAGTGAGCGCTCTGCGCTCCTGATCGGCGTCTTTTCATTGGTTTATAATCCATTTGAAAATTACGCATTTTGGGAAGATACAGCCAGCGTCCTTTGGCACAAGGCGCTCGAGATCTGAAAGCTCTACTTGGACGGCGATGCCTCCACGCCGCTAGACATTTCCAATTTCATCGCAGTGCACTACCGTCGTGAACGAAAACGTAGCTGCTGACCTCTCGTTGAATCATCAAATGGGAGTCGTACCGAGTGCTGGAGCGTTGCTCTCTGTCCAACTACTCTCGGGTTTGAACACCTTTGGCGTCGCCACTACAAGCTCTCGCGGTTGCTTGCCAAAATACGCCACTGAAAGGCCCTTACGCACATCAGCTGGTGGGGTTAGCAATCAGCGCCTTTCAGTCCTTTCGTTCGCGTAGTCAGCCCCCGGAAGCCAGTGAGACTTCGTTCATCTTTAATTGGGACGTGCAGCTTAAGCGGCAAGAGGATGTAAATCGTACGTGGCGTGGCTCTGTCTTGCCAACGATGCGTGCCTCCAATCGCGAGCAAACATATTCGTTATTTTGGGAAGGCAGGACGTCGAAGGCGGTAAAAGCATTTGCGTAGACCACTTCATTAACTCAGAGAAGACAGCGACAGAGGGAGAGCGACGACAATAGCAACATGTCTTCGCGCGTCTATTCTCTACAGCAATAATCCACGGCGCCTGAATCTTTTAATCGAGACATGCACCATTATCAATCACAACTTACCTGTACACATCGTCGAGTATAAGGAGTCTAAATTGAAAGAAGCCCTCGTGTGTCGGGAGGAAATGCGAACAACCATCAACGCGAAGCTGGTTGCTCACGTAGTCATCGAACTATACGCGTCATCTAAGCGCGAAGAAGTCAGTTTCCTCGCACAGAAACAGCTAAATGGATGTGCAAGTCTTGCTCTGATGACCGACGTACACAAGTATCTCGGGGTTCGTATTTACCTGATCGATACTGATTGGCGATTCCGATCTGTCCTCATTGGCACCCGTCGATTCGATCCATCCTTTGGCGAACGGGACTATTGAATCCATTTTCAGCATGGATTGATATTCATATGTTGGAGGATTCCAATTTGTGGCCGGATATGCTCTTTGGAGCTACCAGTGACGCAGGTTCTGATGTGAAGCACATGCTATCAATATCTATGGTGTTGCAGTGGGAATGGTGCCTTGCTCACTTGGCACACGCAGCAACCAAGGCGGCGTGCGGTATAGAACCAGACACGATCGCTTCATCGAACCCTGAGGTGACGAAATGATTCTTAGACTACGCAAGACCATTTTTCAAGTTCATTCAGTGGAGAAGATGGGAGATCTGTTTACTCAGCTCTGCAGAACGCGCACAGATACGCCAACTACTCGACTTCTCAATTTTGATTCGTCTCGTTTCTGAGCGCTGCGGCTTGTATCCGACGCGTGCTTGATAAGTGGAAAGCACTTGTAGGTTGGTATGAAGCATGTCGAGAGCAAGCTATCAGAGAGCGAAATGTTCCACCTTCTTTCCCACACGCAGCTAGTAAGCTGAACGTGTGTTCCAGCCGTTGTCACTGCTGAATCCACTCTCCCATCTACTTCATCAATGTCAATTAGACGATGCCACCACGTAGACGTCCTTTTGAAGCTTTATATGTTCGTCAGCACGCGCTAAATGTCAATGAACCGCTCCACCACTATCTGTCGACTAAAGCGAATCCAGTGTACATCCCGGTCGAGTCCCTCACACCGCCGATTGACGCGACGCGCCGCAAGCTCCGATCTGCTTTTGGAGAGAGACTTTGTACGTTACACAAACGATGAAGCCATGACACGAGCATCCTTTTTATTTGAAATGCAACAACGTCTTCACACCGATTACAAGTATCCTGAGCATCCCTACATCGAGTTATGCGTTGTCGAGATAAGGAACTATCTTCAAACTCGGCGAGACGCTAAGCCAGACGATTTACTGACATTTTATCGGTCAAGCACCGAGATACGATGACTAATGTGGCAGAGCAATAGTGATTCCTGTAACTGATCGTGACGAAACCGCTGGAGTTTTGGAAGAGAATGGACGAGAAAGGGGAGTACAAAATACTCTCACTGGTAGCTCGCGTACTCTTTGCGAAACCTTCATCGGCGGCTCAGATTGAGCGCGACTGCAGTGGCAGTGGTCAGATGATTTCGTCGCAGCGTACATCATTATCCAAGAAGAATGCCGATAAGAGCGTTCCCCTCAATCGTAATCAGAAATTCGTCGACTTAGAGCAAAGCGAAGAAATATTGCCGGCTGAAGCGCTTCGTCGCACACCGCCAACTATTACGTCTGAGTATAATCCGCCATTAGGTTCTTCGACGAAGACCTGGATGAAATGGTTGTTGACGTCTTTTCTACTGCCTCAATTGACAATGGAGGTGACGTACTCGTAGAGTCGGAAGGCAATTCCATCATGTAGTCCAATATGCTTCGGCGTCACAACGTATAAACCTTAAAACGTAGCATGATTTGCGTATTTTAATGACTGTTCATCTACAGTGAACACTTAGATTTCAATTAAAACTCATTGATATCCCTTGTTATTCTTCCTGGACCAGATAGAGCAAAAGCGAAACACTCATACCAACGTCCTTTTTACATCTCGAACGCCGAAAAAAAGGATCGGGCACCAGAAATTGCGCCAGCAAAATCAACAGCAACTTAATCAACATTAACAAAGCCAACCTATCATCATAAATGGCACCAATCGTCAGTACATGCACTAGGTTTGCTACAATGCGCATTACCAACGTCAGGAGCACTCAGATCACCATCAAGACTCTAGTATTGGCGATTCTCGTGCTCCTGACGTTAGCTAGCGCTTAGGCACATTGAAGTACATCCAATGTCAAGTTCAGCATCTCTAAGAGAGCAGAAATTGGCGACAGAAGCGGGCACCAAACGAACGGAGCATTCACAAGCAACACTAGCGCGCCAGCCCAGACTGAGGCTACGGCAAAACTCCAACAACAAATGCCAGATGCACAAAGAGTGCGATCACACTCAAAGGTAGCACCATGAGTGCTAAAAACATCACGAATCAACCGAGGAAGCATGGACTTGGTTTAGTGGCAGGAGAGCATGGCGAGTCATCACCAGAGTCAACAACACGAGCTTGAACGCCTCAAACGACACCAGCGCACATCCGCACCTTTATACACCATTCTCACATGCCTACAATCGAAAAGTCCGCCTCTAAAAAGAACTCAGTAGAACTAAAACATGTTTTTTTGTCCTGGATTCTGATCTGGCTATAATAGGTTTTATGTCTTAGATTCTGATGTCGTTTATTTTATATTTGTTTTGCCTTGTTTCTGTCGGATCCTCACTTTTCAGATGACTTTCTCTCCGAAAGATGAGGCTCAGAGCTCTCACACAACATCCATGTGAACTCAACGCTCTCTTTTCAGATTCTGCGTCGACTTTCTTCAATCGGAGAAGCTGGGTCGAATTTCTGAGCAAACAGTGAGATATTTGAAGAGGTTGCGTCGTCGCAGCTCCAGAGGATTTCGCAGATACGGAGTGTACAGTTCGTGCGCTTTTGAGGCCGATCACAGCTCGATGCATCACTAAGGATGAGCTTATCCAAGTAATGACCAGCAAGGACTTCGGTGACGTGGAATGGGTTTTGCCCGCAGAAGAATTCTTCCTTCGCAAGCCGACGTGGCAAGTGAAGGGATCCGAGATCGCCAAAAGGAGAAAGGAAAGGTGCTAAACCTTACTGACTGGGAAGAAACATGGGAGTTGAGCTCGGATCTTCCCCAGTCGATAATTGTGAAGTTCAACAAGAAGAGAAACCGAGAGGCCGAGCGCAGATATATCGACTGCGAAGCGCAAGTTGAACGGTAATGTGGGCGCCATACTCTGAAGCAAGCATGATCTCTCGAATTTTTACTCAAGTAGAGTTTTTCTGCGTCTATAAAAACTAAATACAGATCGAAATGAAACAATCAAGCGCGTCGATTATCCGAAGGAAAACTTACAAAGCTCACTCTGTTCATCCAGTTATCATCCGCACAAAACTAGTTTTTCATCCGCAGCGACAACTACAAAACTTGGTTCACTCATCCACACTTTCCAAAACAAATCATTTTGCCACGACGCTCGATTCAATACACATGTACAGCATGCATGCAACACTCATACAGTACTCACTCATCGATACACAGTACGCACTCGTTAACACGACCTTTCTTTTCTTGACGACGGAAAACTCACTAATACGCACCTCGATGGATGGCCAGATGCGCGGGAGACAGTGGATCCAATACTGCCTTGGCGTAGTCGAATGGATAACGTGTAGATCGCACAATGCCTCTGACATGAGTCCGTACGTGGGTGGACTCGGCGGTCTTGATGTGGAAGCCATTGACGTTGTCGAATAGCTTGTTCTTCTTAACTTTGAAACCCGAGAATGTGTCGCCCAGATTGCGAATGTTTTGGCCGGGGCTACGGAGTTACCACCGAGCGATAATCCATCAACCGGGTATGCGCGAGATGCTAGGTACTGCGATGTTGCTGAACTGTATGGCGAGGCACTCGTCTGGTCAAGCACACTGCAGGCCGCTATGGTGACGCCATTGTTGCCGCTGTAGTCGAATGCGTCAGTGTCTTCTGTCGCAGCCGGCGATCGAGCTCAGCATCAAGCTGTAGTTTGAACCGGAAAGTAAATGAAATAGTGAGATTGTCGTCATTATGAGCTAGCTTGGCGGCTAAGTCTGCCGCCAGAACCCTATCACCAACGAAGTGGGTGATCTGCAGCAACAGCAAATTCAACTGCAAGTGCAACCACACATCAATCTGCGGCATTCACCGGATTGAAGACCAAATTTCTGACGCAAACAGCTGGAGCTCTTACATCGCTTTGTATCCGCTACACTACCCTCCAAGAGCTGCCTCAGCTGAAGAAATATGCACTATATGCAAGGCAGACGCAGGTGCTTACTTGGCTCTGTCGGCACCGCCGGCGTCAGCAAACGCTTCAACCAAACCACTGTCGCAGGTAGCTTCTACATAAGTGTCGAACGAGCCAGTACTTTGCGCTTGTCATTGTCATCAATGGCTCCCAAGAGTCTTCCTCGCCTTGCAGGCCCTTCCACGAGATCAGAAGCTGCTGTTTCATTGCGCTTCTTGACATATCGATGTTCTTTGATGTTTTCCACCTCAAGAATCATACCTTGGTTACCAACATGCGCGAGCATCTCTTCGTTGACGTCGACGCTCTGATCGGCACAAAACCTGAGCCGAGAGCCTTGGACGTTGAACGTCTTGGTGGTGATGAGATGACGAATGATATAGGAGTACGAAAGCTCTTCCACGACCTCAAATGGACCGACCCAGCGAACAAGCAACTTGTTGTTGGAGAGACGAACATCAATTCGCGACCACAACACAAAGGCTCCAATAGAGAAATTGCACGGTGTTCCAGCAGAGCCACCTGTCCCGACGGGAGATCTCCCCCAACGAGATAAAAGGTCACCCCACACGTTGGATTTGCCATTCACGTGCTGAATGACATAAGGCAACCCAACCAGGCTCATGGCCCAACGTTGAGCCGACCACGAACATGGCGCTTGAGTTCAGTGTCAGGTGCAAAGAGATGAATTAAAGTTCTTGTGGTCACAAAATAATCGGAACCCGCGTTGACGCAGAAGTAAGTAGTCAGGGCAACAGTACGCCCACATGACGGGGTAAGCTTCTTTGTCGATGATGCTCCAATTGCATTCGGCACCAGCAAAACAACCACTTTGGCACGTAAGTAACGCGTGATCTTGATCCCAGGCATTGATACCTTCCTGCTAGTTGTCGACTTGAGTGACAATGAGGTCCCATCCAACTTCAGAAGCATATGTAAATACACAGATTTCAGCATCGTCACGAGGAAAGACGAGAGGCTGGGAGCTGATTACGAGTGCCTTTGCGTCTGCGAATGCAGCTTTATCTTTACCAGACCATACGAGCGTGATGCCAGCAGCTAGCCGTTTGCTTCGATCAACGGTGGAGAGAACGCTTTCCAACTTCTTCTGCAGCGGCTTGATCACTCGAGCAAAGTCAACAATGGAGGCTCGAAGCCATCCGGCAGCACAAACGAATTGCTGTAGGTCTGCTTCCGTCTGAGGAAGTGGCAACTAAGCAAGTGCCTTCAGACGCGCAGGATCATGAGTAACGCCTTCACCAACGAAGTGGGTGATCTGCAGCAACAGCAAATTCAACTGCAAGTGTAACCACACATCAATCTGCGGCATTCACCAGATTGAAGACCAAATTTCTGACGCAAACAGCTGGAGCTCTGACATCGCTCTGTATCCGCTACAGCCCTACAGCGCATTGTGGACGTGTTGAGAATGGAGGCGAGCGGTGGGAGCAAAGTGTTAATCGAGAACCGCTAAGCATGAGGCGAAAGATGGCATGGCAATACAGAGTGAATGGCGCTCGCTTTGTCTTCAGCTTGATGCGAGGCATGAATGTGAGACTGTTACATGGGACACACTGTTTTTTGGTTTAGCCAAGGAGCTGGGATGTGAAAATGACTGGTGATCGGCTTCTTAGGTGTGTTGACGCTGGCTCTTTGTTGATAATCGTCATTCACCCAGCAAAATGCTTAGTAATTATGTTTACGCGGTCCTCATAAATAATTTCAGCGCTTTGGCAGCTGGAATAGATGTCAGAGAGCCTTGAACTGCTTCGTCGTGGCCTCTCCTCTTTCTTGGGCACCACGCGGAACTTCCTTTTGGCGTGGCGCGGCACGGTATGTCCTGCGCACAGGCAGCGGCGTGGCGGCCGAACTTCATGTAGTGCTTGCCTTCTGCGAAGTGCAGCAACCGCGAGTCACAGCCTTCGGGGGGTTTCGAAGTTGGTCTTCTCGACGTACAGAAGCTGCTCGCTCAGCCAGATCCGCTCCCACACTGGGCTTCTCGCGACGATGAATATCTCACCTCTAATGCTGCGAGCAAGAGCTCGCTCCGAGGCACATCCACGACTTGGAGATGACAGTGCGTAGCCCATGGTCGAGACATAGCGATCGAAAACGATCATGCCTTTGTCGTGCGAGACGAAGTACGTGTGCAGTTGCCTTTCGAATTGCTCGATATCACGCCGGGCGCTAGCGCTGAGCTTCATGATGGAGGATTTGGGAACGATGACCACGTGGTCCAGACTGATGGCGCCCTTCGGCATGGTGATACGCTTCTTGACCGATCCTCACGGTCAAATGACAAGCGACGCTGGGCGAGGTCAAACAGAACAACCACTCATTGCCCTCAGACACAAGTTTACGACGTCGAGTTTCTTGATTTGGCCGTGCGAGTGTAGACCTGTGGCGTTGGTCTAACGTAAGCCGAAAGTATTTGCGCAAGGTATGCCAACAAAGCGCTCAAAGAGATCTATTGTGCGGCTATCAAAGATGAAATCGTATGGCAAAAGCAAAGTCTGAATTTCAATCGCAAATTTGCAAACAAAGTAATCGACATCGAGAAAAACGGCTTCAAGTATTGCTATTGTGATTGCGTAAGCAAGTTTCACTAACACGTTAAAACTATCAGCGCAAAATTCTACAATTCTCACAGTAAGCAAGTCTCACTAACACGTTAAAGCTATCAGCGTAAAATTCTACTATTCTCCTTGTGGTCCTATATAAACATACATTAGGACTGCGCCCTAGATTAAAAATTCTGGAAATTAACAAGAGTATGAGCAACTTGTAGTAATTCATGATTGAATCAATTAATGTAAATGAAAGCTATGCATACTACTTAATTGCTTTGATGTTGGGACTTGTTTCGAGTCTTCGCGCATGCAATTATCAATCAAACGCAAGTGTCAATCGACGAATGGATCGTTGCTCGTTGGGCAACATTATGTGCGCTAGCCCGGACTTCGTCTTGAGCAGCCCGAATAAGTTGTTGCATCGAATTGGACGGGTGACACGTCGAACTGGTGTGTGTTTAGAGAAGCTCCTAGCAGAGTCTTGATTTTCTGTTGAAGTACACTAGCTTTTTCTTCAGCTTCTGACACCAATGCATCGATACTGATGATTGCAGATGATAGCGCGGAGTTAATCCTCTGCTTCATGTCCAATTCCATTGTCTCTCGTCGATTTAATGTCGTCGGAGTCGGTGTCGATGCACAAGTTGAGTTACCCACGTGTTCTCGTTGCGCATTTGAATGCGCATCAATTTCCGCAACCGGAGAGAAGGTTGGGTTGCTGATCGACTGATCTTTTGTTCGCGTTTCGATGGTTCCACTTGTGAGCATAATTTGGTGTCGCTCTTTACGGTTACATGAGCTTGAAGATTTACAAGCTTTGGAGTAGCTGGTGAGCGACATTCCAAAACTGCGATTCGACCGTTAATAGCGTCAAGTTGAGGGTTTATTTTTGATTCGTTTTCGTCGAGACGTCCACTGATTCTTCCTGTACAGTCAGCTCGACGTTGTAAATCGATGCGGATTCTACTTTCAGTCGACCGTAGTGCTTCACACGGCTTCTGCTCGACGCTACGTTGCTGCTGCGGTACCATGCACGAGCACGGCAAAATCGCGACGTGTGATTTCATCGCAATGGCGTGCATATCCTCCATTTTTGCAACTTGCTGCTGGAAAGATTCTTGTGGTTGTTGGCGCATTTTCTGTTCAATTCGCGTTTCGGCTTGCTCAGTTGACTCATGGACGGCGACTTTCACTTCGTGCATGGACAAGCTGGTTTCTTGGGTTGAAGTAGATTCATTGATGGCATCGCGGACCATCTCACTCATTTCGATCACAATTTGATCCTTAAGTCCGAGCCAGGTTTCTTCCACTAGGTTTGAGATTAACGCTGCAGATGTCGCAGTCGAGTTAGCGTCCATGTGTTGGTACAAATCTGAGTGCGCATCGCGAATTGCTGCTGTTATCCGATCTTCGACACGTCGAGTTTCAATGGCTTGGTGATTGATTAGCGCTTGAGTCTCAGATTGCGCCTCGCTCAAAACATTGCGAAGGCATTCGTCGATTGATACCTGGATCGCGTTCCCGCGATTTTGCATGTGGGCAAACTCTTGGCGCTGCTGTAGCAAAACATGCCTTGTTTCAACCAGTGCATGATTAATTTCCGCCTCTCTAGCTCCCTGATGCTCGACAAGCTGCTCGACGCTATGTTTGGTATCGGACTGCACTGCAGCGCTAGCTTGCTGCTGTGCGTGAGCTTGGACTTGCTGATGGGCGAGGAGAAGCGTGTGCTCACTGGCCAGTGCCTCTGTTCGCTCACAGAATGCTCCGACCATCGCTCGATATGATCATTCGTTGAAGATACCACCTCGACTCGATACTCAGTAGAAGGAATGTCTATAAATGCTGGCGTCTAGTCGCCATGCACCAACACCATTGCGTCCGATGTCGCGTCTGCAGGGAGCTGTTCTGGTGTCAGGCTCGCATCGAACTGAGAAGTTAAAATGCGTTCGGATCTCAATTGCATCTGAAAGGTCTGGTGGTAGCTTAAGCTTGTCGACGACCTTGAGCGAATGGCGGCTAGTGACTTAATGGTCGCATGAAATTGCGGAAATCTTTCCGTTAAATTACCTAAAGTGGTGGTTCTCAAGGTTACTTCTGCTTTCTCGCAGAAATGTGAGATCCACCTATCATAAGCGTTTCTGCACTGGCAACCTTGTGAACCTATTTGGAGTCATCAGAGAGTTGCATCATTCTGCACTCGGCCGAGTTCAACGACCGAACAAAGGCATCACCACATCGCCACGATGAAGGAACTTCACCCCGTAGGCCGGTTGATCGTTGTAGATGCGCTTCTAGATCTTGCGCTCAAGTCGCATGGTCAAGCCCTCGTTGAAATAAAATTCGGTCCACGAGTGCGAGATCCGACACCATGTCCCCTGCCAGCAGCGTGGGTGTGACAAACGTCAAACACGAATTCTCTATGCCGCCGTAGGCAAATGAGGGTGACATACATACCAGAAATACCAGCAAGCCAAGCTGTGTGAAAAATCGAACGGATGCTCAGGCAACCGACACTCCTCTGCAGAAATACGGAGATGAGCATTTCTGCACAAACAATTTAGCCAATCCGTTGATTTCCGTGAAGGTATTTTTATCCAATCAACGCAATAGGCTTTCCGTTTTTATTTCTGCACCGATTTTGGTACTTTTTTTCTGGAATGACCTAATTGGCTAACTCCATTTCTGCAAGAAAGGAGAAGTAACCTTGAAAACCACTATTATGTCCAATCAAAAAATGAGATATTTTGCTTTAATCAAAGTGGGAGAGCCCGAGAGCACAGCGAACTATAACCGATACAACCTCTGGGCTCCAACCTCATTTGTCGACATAACGACGAGCCAGTTAAACCCCGAGAACCCGACTCGTGAGGTTGTGAGGTTCCAGCTAGGATCCCAAGAGTCAGGCTCTTCTTGAGCTCGTTCAAGGCTTGGTATGTGGAGCGCGTGAATATGACATATACCACGATGCTGTGGTTCAGGAAACTCTTCCTCTTCTTTCGACTCGCATTAACCTCAACGAGGAAGTTTGAGAAAGTCACAGTGTCGGATTTGCTAAATCGAGCAGATGTGGAAGAAACTCACTGCATCTGCGATGATTCTACTGTGCTTGAATTATTTCAAAAAAATCTAAATGATGTTAGTGATTCAGCCATGCACAGTGACTCAAGTGATAAAGAAACAAAGATCGATGGAGATACCATATCTACACTGTCTAATGCAGAAAATATGAGGCGCTCCGAAGAGTGCTACAGCTACTGATGAAGCCGACAGCACATCTGAAACTGCACTTGAAACCACTTGTCAATGGCGCAGGAAGCAGTCTGAGCTGCGGAGCATGACTCACCCAAGGTTCTCGTTAATGACATGCTCATGAAAAATATAAATGCCGAAAACTTTCATTCTAGATAACATTTACTAAATTGAGTATTATTTTTGTAAAATCCGGTTTGTTGGACGCCTAATATGCTGTACTTGTATCAATACTTGCAGTTTGAATTTTGGTGGATGAGAAGCAGACTAAGTTGAGGGGCGTATCAGAATTTGTTAAGGTGGAACTGACTGTTTTACAGTATGATCGAAGGTTGACGGTCAACACGACGTTTCAGCCAATCACAGTGTTCTTTTTGGGAAACGAACATACCACGGCTGGTTGGCTCAGATGAATTGATGACCATCATGTTTTTTTATTTTGCTCATTGTCCGTCACGTTCGAAGCAGCATTCAGAATGATCAGGAAGCCTCTATCTCACGTATCTCACTTTGCAATTCGTCAGTAGACTCCTCAACCATCATAACTACCTTAACCACCATGACCATCGCCGGATACAAGCTCTTCACGCCGCTCAGCTCGCCGATGATCTCGTTCTCAAGAACCGCGTAGTGATGGCCCCAATGACCCGCGCCCGAACAGACCTTGTCACTCGATGTCCCACCGAGTTGCATGAAACCTACTACGAACAGCGCGCCGGGGCTGGTCTCATCATCACCGAGTGCTCCGCCGTCTCCGAACAGGGCCGTGGCTGGTACGGCGCACCAGGAATCTACACGGACGAGCACGCGGCTACATGGAAGAAGGTCTTGGACCGCGTGCACGCCAAGAACGGAAAAATCTTCATTCAGCTTTGGCACGTGGGTCGCGCAGGTCACTCCAGCTACAACACCAAGAAGGAGATTGTGTCGGCCTCTGCTATCAAGATCCCAGTGGGTCAGACTATTACGGTTACAGGCGAGTATGCCGAATACGAGACTCCTCGTGCGCTTCAGACCGACGAGGTCGCTGTCGTGGTCGAAGACTTTCGCAGAAGTGCTGAGCTCGCCTAGAAGGCCGGATTTGGTGGCGTTGAGATCCACGGAGCCAACGCATTTCTCATCGATCAATTACTGCAGTCAGTCACTAACAACCGCACAGACACGTACGGCGGCTCCTTCGAAAACCGCGCTCGCTCCCTCATCGAGATCGTCGACGCCATCAAGACCGTGTGGCCTATTGACCACAATGATGTGCGTCTCTCTCCGAACGGAGCGCACCTCGGAAGCCCCGACAACGTCGAGATGTTCACGTACGTCATAGAGCGCCTGAGCGCCTACAAGCTGGCCTACCTGGCTCTGCTTGATGGTGAAGGCTTCGGCTACCAAAACAAGAGCCCTTCTCTTAACCTGTTCGACGCCAAGAAGGCGTTCAAGGGCATTGTGCTTGGTGGCAGCAGCTACACACGCGATTTCGCTGAGGGCGCGATCCGGAGTGGAACAGCCGATTTCATCACGTTTGGCCGGCCTTACATTTCCAACCCGGACCTGGCGGAGCGATTTGAGAACGACTGGCCACTCAATGCGCCTGCCGATTACGAAGCCTTTTGGGACCACAAGCAGGGCGCCAAGGGTCTGATTGACTTTCCGTTCTACTCGGCTTAAAAGGTCTGTGGCCGTTTTTACTTTTCCAAACATCTTATTCTATTGCGAGTTGTTTGACATTAGAGATTGTTACTTAGGAATACACAATTCATTTAGAGTTGCGCTACCTTTGGTTACAAGCAAACGCAGTTTTACATGGATAGACGTCAAAGTTGTGGTTCAGATACATCACGTGAACTTAACACGACTGTAAACAAATCTTTCTTGCTGTGAAAGCGTACCCAATAGAACAGCCATGCATCGACTCGAAGTAAGATCTGGCGCCGATGCGAAAAATATCGGCCAAATACCTTCAATCTTGAGACAGAATCTTTGAGTTAAAGGTCAACTCACCATAGACACTTCTGATTAGTTCCGCCAAACAATAGTGGATAAGATTGCTTTCTCCACTTCGAATTTGCACGCAACAAAGGCAAACTTCGTTCAAGAAACTTTTAATCTGCTGATTGTTGACTCGTATTTACGAAAACTGGCTAATCAGCTTGGAGTGTTAATTTCTTATGCGTCGTATTACCGATGCTGAGTCTTGAACCAATAGTCACTGGTAAACGACAACACATGATGCCACAAGTCACTGGGCAAAACAACCTTCGATGGGTCCCTTTGGCCGCGCAGCGACAAAAACAGCAACAAGCTCACGCTTTCGCGGAATTCAGCTCGAAAATACGGATGAAGGCCTCGCACCACAATCGATCTTCGCATGATTCGGTCTTCAAGTCAAACACCATTGGCTCGGACTCGAGATCATGAGGACGAAAGTTTTTACTTGTCCAGACGCCACGCAGTCCAGTGAGTGTAACGGGATAGCCGTTACTTGCATACACTGGGTATGCGCGTTTGAGGAAAACGTACGCCAACAGCAGCTCTGTACAATGTACAGAGTATGCGGTATTAAAGGGAAAGGCCTTTAAGAGGGAGAAAACTGAAGTGTCGATATTTAAGTTAAGTACGTGTCTAAAACTAAAACCTTATGTAAATCTAAGCAGACGGGACAGGGACAGGAACCAACAGTTCTGATGTTCGTCTCTGATTAGCTATAAGCCAGGGGCCTTCCACCAATGGGGATGAGGTCACCAATTTAGTGCCGAGGTACTTTAAAAAGGACAATGGTCCTATGTTCAGTGTGTGCCACACTAAAAGAGGTCGACGGTACATGGTACCGGGTTTCGCTACAAATCATGGGTCTGTTATGTAACAAGCCCTGTTACAGTTTGCCCACAAATTCAAACAGGATACCGCATGGGTGCTTTGCTGTGAAGCGTATTTCGTCCGCTTTCCACGTACCGTTGACTATGTACGTTGTATATTGGCTGCGAACTTGCTCAACGGTGCAGCTCAAAGTGCCATCAAAACTCTACGTGAGGATGCAATCAGTCTCGATAATAGACAAGCAGTTGTGTTTTGCAACACCTTCGAGCCAGTATTCCCCATGAGTCAGCGGCAGAAACGAATCTGTTAGGCGATGGGTAGAGTTTGAATTTGCCACGAGTTCAAACGGGATCTCTTCAACTTTGGTGTCGTCTTCAGTGTCGATGATCTCTGATGATTGTTGGTTCTTCGGGTAACGGAAGTCCAGTAGTAATTGAATTGAAATCCTATGCCCATAACCGAACCCCAGCCCTACTTCAGTGTGCTGAATTGGCCGTGGACCTTGTAGGCCATGAGCAGAGCAAGAATAAATGGACACATCATTGAGAGAAGACGGACAGCTAAAGTTTGATGGGCCTGC